>CAUYRT010084628.1:0-29361 GCA_963574885.1 Lepilemur ruficaudatus
AAAACATTTTTACTCCCATAATATTTTGAAATAAGAAAAAAAGAAAAAAAGCTAATTTTGAAGCTATTGAAATAATAAAACTGATTTTAACTTTGTTAAATAAAAACAGAATTATTTATCAATGTGTCTTAAACTAACAAACCAATGTCACACTTATCATCTGCAAATATATAGAATACCTTAAAAAAATTCCTATTTTAAAGTATTTTTAATTCTCTTTTCATTTAGTTTTCTTCAAAGTTTGTATTTCAGGGGAAATGTAAGATAGGAGGCCCTTAGGAAATATTTATTGAGTGGCACTTATTGTATTGTGGTCAAATGAAATAATTAAATAATTCAAAGAACTCTTGGGTTTCATTGCTAGAATAGACATTAAGGTTAAAGAATAGGGAGCAATGAAAGCAGTTATAGGGAATGGAAAAGTGGTTAGAAAAGAGAAGGGACAATGGTAAATTTGGAGATGAAAATTGTATGGACCAATTATCATTTTTGACACTTATTTAAACATGTAAAAATATTGAGTAATTTAAGGACTCCCTGTGACCTGCACAAATTATTTCTAGTTCTTTCCCAAACTTCCCTTCTCCCTTGAAAAATTATACTGTGCACAGTCTTTTTTTATTTTGCTATTTTTAAACAATAGCAAAAACCTCTAGGGGCGTGTTTTGATTCTGCAGCTGCAAGGGTAGTTATTGTTCTTATCCACTGGAAGTGAAGATGGGTACTGAGAGTTCAATTGTGATGATGATGATGACTTCTGGGAAGCAGCTTTTGAGAGACCTCGGGGTTTTCGTGACACAGGACATGTTTTTCTGAACCAAAGGGAAGCAGTCAAGGTTTTGTTACCTCATCTTTTGAAAAATGGCCTGTAGTGGATACAGAGAATAATGGGAGCTAAAAGAATGATTGTGTATTTCAAGAGCTATGGGCTGTCTGCTCAAAAGTTACAGAGTAGGGATGAGGTAGTGATCGGAGGGAAATGGAGAAACTCACTTGCGTTACTGTAAAAAAAATGGAAGGTTTTTAAATTCAACAACTTCCTGTTGTTGGGATGGAGGGAATCTTAAAAATAACTAATAATGAATAGGAACTGGAGGCTTCTTTTATATTCGAGAAGGCAACATTTATCTATTTTCTTGAAATGATAGGAAAATAAAAGAAGCACCTCAAACTTCTTCCATGATTTCTAGATTTATTCTTGGCATTAGTACGGAAATGGAAAAATCCAATCAACGGTTGTAATTCCTCCCCTCTCTGAATTGTAGTACTTCAGATACAGTTGGCAGGAATAAAAGCTCACTTCATGTGTGGGGCTACTAAATGGATTTTAAAATGCCAGAAACCCTACCTTCCCCAAAATACCTCTTCCACCAGATGAAAATCCCCAATATTAGTGTTAATAGTAAATTAGACAGGTGCATTGTCTCTGTGTGGCGACTTTGACCCTCTCTCATCAGTTTATCACAGAGTGCTTTCTAGGAGAAAGCAAGATATCATCAAACCCTGTTGTGGGGGCAGGCTCTGGGTAAAGGGGTGGTCACAATACTTGCCCAGGAAGGGAACAGTTGTTCCAGAAGAAAGGAAGAGAAATACTCGAATGCTGCAAGAATTGTTTTGCATTGTTCCTGTCCCAGATGGAACATTCATTTACAGAGCTTCTCCATTACTCTCTAACAAGTGCAAATTTTGGGATTCTATATTGTTCCAGGCTTAGAGGGAGAACTGTCGCATGGACATTTGTTCCTGGGAGATACAATCTGGGGATTATTAGGTAGGGATAGTAAAGAATTTTTACAACATTATTTTATCTCCCAAAAAAAGCATTGCCAAGCTTGAGCTTCCGTTCGGATAAAAATTGGCTAAGAGCCAATTCCTTGGTTCTGCACTAGTTTCCCAACGTCATGGAAAAGTTCCAGAAATGACAGCTTTCTTCCTACATGTTATCAGGTATGGACGCCACCCTGATATTCTCTGTTCAAATGGGTTAGTTACTGAAAACAAAACAAAACAAAACAAAAACCAAAAAACAACAACAAAGAGAAAATGACAGAAACATTTACTTGCTATCTCACTAGGCCCTAATTGAGTATCTAAAGTGGAGCCAAGGCATGCAATTTCCTCAGGTGGAAGTAATGCACTGGAGTCAGTTGCACAGGCTAAGTATATGAAGATGCTGAAATGGTATGGAGACATTAAAGTATAAGCATGTATGTGCGTGCTCTTTCTACGGGAAAAAGTCTGAGTTTTTCACCAGGCTTCCAAATGGAACCGTGACCCAAGAAAGGTTAAGAAACATAGAAGATCTAAAGCTTTGAGAGAGTGACTCTGCTCTGGAGGAAAGGACTGTAAAGCTGGGGGGGGAGGTGGGATTATAATGAACCGTCTGATAACGTCATCTGGTACAACACTGCATAAAACAGACACAAGAATGTACGATGATAATTAGTTTGACTCATGGTGCTAATATGGGTACTCGCTTAGCTCCTGCATGGTACACAGCACTACATGTTGGTGGAAGGTGGAATTTTTACTACTTTGGGCATTTAGGGGAATTGAAACTGATCTGATGCCTTACTAAACATTACTTCTCTAGCAAGAGTTAGGATGTTCTTAAATTTGGTGGGTCTGAATGGTGTGATTTAAGGGATGATGTCTTGGGAAATTAAAATTTCTACTCCTTTTTTTTACATTGGTTTAAATGATTGCTTTTCTAACACCTAGCACTAAAATATGAATACATTACGGACATTCCTAGCTCCTTAACACCTCCCAGGCCTGTTTATTTCTGTTGCTTTGGTGGTTAAAAGAGAGCTTGTGTGGTTTTAGCAAAGGGGGAAGAAGTGAGGACACTGGCCAAGTCTTGAATATATATTTAGAGTAATTTATCTTACCATCCTCCCATCTTTCCCCTAGTGATGTAGCAGTTAATAATCCAACATAGCAGCATTTCATGACTATTATGCCCTTTAACAGAAGTTAAATGGGAAAATAATATACAGAGAGGTATGAAGTTGCTTATTGTCTATATTTGTAAAACCACTTAACAGAAAACACCAATGGCTTATCATTTTCACTTAAAGGAGAATATAAAAATTTTGGGATTAAATAACTATTTAGTAAATGTAAAGTTTGTTATAATGAATAATTTCCAACTAAATTGTTCTCTACATGGGAAATAAAATGCAGAGATTCTGTACATTGCAAGAATATTAGAAGTTCAATTCAAAATAATGTAAAAGTTTGAAAACAAAACCAATCTTATCCAGAAAATTAACTCGACACATTGGATTTTGTTGACTAATTTGATAAAGCAGCCAAAGGCACTAAAAATAATAGTATTTTGAAATGCATTTTAGCATGATGCTATTTCTTTTTCCCCCCCTGATTTACTGAGGAGTAATGAACAAATAAAAATTGTGTATATTTAAGGCACACAAATGACCTCGTGATACACTCAGACATTGCAAAATGATTACCACATTGCAAAATAATTAACATATACTATGCTTTTTTTTATGGTGAGAACATTTAAGGTCTACTCTCATAGCAAATTTTAAGTATATAATAGAATATTATTAAGTATAGTTACCATGATGTACATTAGATCTCCAGAACATATTTTTCATGCATAACTGAAAGTTTGTATTCTTTGACCAATATCTCCCCATTTCCTCCATCCCTCAGCCACTGGCAACCACCATTCTGTTCTGTGCTTCTATGAGTTCAACTTTCTTAGATTTCATATATAAGTGAGAACATGCAGTATTTGTCTTTCTATGCCTTGCTTATGTCACTTAGCATAATGCCCTCCAGGTTCATCCATGTTGTTACGATGATAGAATTTCCTTCCTTTTTAAGGCTGTATAATATTCCATACATACACACATATATCACATTTCATTTATCCATTCATCCATTGATACACACTTAGTATTCCACATCTTAGCTATTGTGAATAGTGCTGCAATGAACATGGGAGTCAGCTATCTCTTCAACATACCGGTTTCATTTCCTTTGGATAAATACCCAGCAGTAAAATTGCTAGATCATATGGAAGTTCTATTTCTAATTTTTGAAGAACCTCCATAATGTTTTCCATCACATTTATACTAATTTACATGCCCACCAACAATGTGCAAGGATTTCCTTTTCTCCACATTCTTGCCAACACTTAACTTTTATATTTTTGAAAATAGCTATTCAAAGGCTATTAGAAGTGTGAAATGATATTTCATGGTGGTTTTGATTTGCATTTCCCTGGTAATTAGTGGTGTTGAGCATTTTTAAGGTGCCTGTTTGCCATTTGTATTTGTTTTCTTTTGAGAAATGTCTACTCGGGTTCTTTGCCCATTTTTAAATTGGATTATTTGTTTTCTCGCTATTGAGTTGTAGGAGTTCCTTACATTCTGCATCATGACAGCATGGTAAGCAAAAGGGGGGAGAAGGCATGTACAAAAAGGGACAAAACACAAGGGGCATCTTCATTTTATAACAACCCACTCTCAATGGAATTAATCCATTCCCATGAGAACTAGTCCAGTCTGTGGGAGCAAGAACTGATTCACTGTGGTGAGAATGGCATAAGCTGCCTATGAGAGCAGAGCCCCAGTGACTCAAAGGCCTCTCATTAGGCCTCACCTCTTAAAATTAACACCTCTTAACATTGCTGCACTGAAAATTAAGGTTCCAATGTGAGTTTTGGCAGGGAAATTCAAACCGTAGCATTCTGTTACTCACCCCCCAAAACTCATGTCCTTCTTATAATGCAAAATACAATCATTTCATCTCAATAGTCCCAAAAGTCTTAACTGGCTTCAGTACGAACTCAGAAGTCCAAAGTCTAAAGTCTTATCTAAGAGTCTGTGATATCAAAAACAAGTAATTTACTTCTAAGATATAATGGTGGGACAGCTATTGGGTAAACATTTCCATTCCAAAGGATAAATAGGCTAAAAAAAAGAGTGACAAGCCCCGGAAGGATAGACATTAAATCTTAAAGCTCCAGTATAACCTTTTACTCCATGTGCCATCTCCCGGACACATTGGTGTGGGAGTTGGGCCCCTGAGGGCTCAGGCAGCTCAGCCCCTATGGCTTTGCTATGTGCAGCCCATGAGACTGCCCTCACAGGTTGAAGTCTGGTACCTGTAGCTTTCCCAGGTATGCTTTGCATGCTGCTGGTGGCTCTCTAATTCAGGAGTTCTAGAGGTGGCCCCACTCCCACAACTCCACTAGGGATTGCCCTGGTAGGGACTTTCTGTAATGGCTCCAACCCTGCAGTGGGTTTCTTCCTGGGCCTGAAAGCTATTTGATATATCCTTTGAAATATAGATGGAAGCCACCATGACCCCATAGCCTGCACACTCTATGCATCTGCAGAATTAGCACCATGTGGAAGCCACCAAGGCTTACAGCTTGTGCCCTCCAGAATGGCAGCATTAGCCACACTTGGGGCTGCTTGAGCCATGGCTGGAGACACCAGGGCAGCCAGGATGTAGGGAGCAACATCCTGAGGTGGCCCCGGATAGCAAGCTTGTGGAGAGTGCCCTGGGCCTGTTTCCCCAAATCATTCTGCCCTCCTAGGTCTCTGGATCTTTTTCTTACTATCCTGACACACCGTTACTGACTGCCTTTTATCCACACTAATCTCTTTAGCAAGCAGTTTCTGGGCCACACCTTTGGCACTCTCTCCCAAATACATTTTTTTACTCTTAACATGGTCAGACTGCATACTTTCCAAATGTTTCTGTGCTGCTTTCCTTTTAATTATAAATTTGGTCTTTAAATTATTTCTTTGCTCCCCAATCTCAGGATAAGTTGCCAAAAGTAACCACATATGTCCTTCAATATTTTGCTTAGAAATTTCTTCTTCCAGAAATCCTATTCATAGCCATTAAGTTCTGTCTTCCATAAAGCTCTAGGACAGGGACACAATGCCCCTAAGTTCTTTGTAACTATATAACAAGGGTTTCTTTTATTCCAGTGCCCAATAAGTTCCTCATTTCCATCTGAGATCTCATCAGAATGGCCTTTACTGCCCATATTTCTATCAGCATTCTGGTCAAGACTACTTAATTAGACTTCAAGACATTCCAGCTCATCTTCTGAGCCCCCACCAGAATCATCCATAATACTTCATTCACAGTAATACGTGCTTTTCTAATCTGCTCCTCCAAACTCTTCCAACCATCGTTCATTACCCAGTTCCACAGCCACTTTCACATTTTCAGGAATCATTATGGCAATACCTCATTCCTTGGTACTAATTTTGTGTCTTACTCTGTTTTGTGTTGCTATAACAGAATACCTGAGACTGGGTAATTTATAAAGAAAATAGGTTTATTTAGCTCATAGTACTATAAGCTGGAAAGTTCAAGGGCATGGCGCTGGCTTTTGGAGAGGGCTTTGGTGCTGCATGATTACATGGCAGAAGGTCATAGGGGAAATGGGCATGTATGAAAAGGGGAAAAACATGAGAAATATCCTCACTCTATAAACACCTGCTCCTGCAGGAATCCATTCTTTGTGAGAACTAATCCAGCCTCATAGGAGTGAGGACTCACTCACTAACGTAAGAATGGCACCAAGCTACCCACAAGCACAGAACCAAAGGCCTCCCATTAGACCCCACCCTTAAAAGCTCCACCTCTTAACAATGCCACACCCAGAATTAAGGTTCCAACATGAGTTTTGGTGAGAAAACTCAAACAATAGCAACCCCACCCTCCCCTGGCCTATGAAGTTTCTTCTGAGAAATTCTCTATAATCTTATGATGATTTACTTCTATGCAGTGAGTCACTTTTCTCTTTTTGTTTTCAAAATTCTCTGTTTGTCTTTGACTTTGGAGAATTTGACTATAATGTAACTCAGTGAAGATCTCCTTATGTTTAATCTCTTTGGGGTTCTTTGGGCTTCATGGGTCTGGTTGTTCATTTTCCTTTACAGATTTGAAAAAATGTTCTGTCATTGTTTATTTAAATAAGATTTCCTCCTATTTCTCTTTCTCTGCTCTTTCTGGAATTTCAGTAATGTGTATATTGGTTCACTTGATAGTGTCCCATAAGTCCCCTAGGCATTCCTTAATTTTTAAATTTTTTTTCTATTTTTTATTCTTCTGACTAGGTGATTTCAGATGATGTGCCTTTGAGCTCACTGATTCTTTCTTCTGCTTGATTGAATTTGCTGTTGAAGTTCTGTATGGAATTTTTCAATACAGTCATTGTGTTCTTCAGCTCCAGAATTTATGTTTGATTCATTTCTTGTGGTTTCTATCTTTGTTGAACTTCTCATATTTTTCATACATTGTTTTTTTTATTTCATTTAACTGTCTGTGTTTTTACTGAGCTTCTTTAAGAAAATTATTTTGAATTTTTTGTTAGCCAGTTTATAGATCTCCATTTCCTTAGGGTCATTTACTAGTGATTTATTTTGTTTTTTTAGTGTTGTCATGTTTCCTTGATTATGCATGATCCTCAGGATGTTGCACTGGGTATATGCACTTTTGAAGAAGTAGGTATCTTTACAGACTGACTTTGACAGGGAAAGCCCTTTACCAGTAGGCTCATCCAGAGATTCTGCCAGGACCCATGGGTGGGCTTGCTGTTGCTGTCCTTAGGCTGGCTGGCCTAGTGCTAGGGTCAGTGGGTCAGTGGGCCCAGTGCCTAGGGTCATAAGGCCAGTCTTTGGGTTACCAGGGCTAACCTGAAGCCTGGGTCCACCAGGGCTGGTGTAGCAGTGTAGTGGATTTGGACCCTGGAGCCTGAAGGGGTAGTTTGGTGCCAAGGTTCACTAGGGTGGGCCTGGTGCTGGAAGCTGTGGTAAAGTTGGATGCTCACTTCACTTTTCTTCTCTCATGTGGAAGGTATTTCTCTCCACACTAAACTGCGTAGACTTTGGGGAGGAGTAACATGGGTAATGCAAAACTTTCTTTTCTACTCTCTTCAACATATATTTTCTTATTTTTGTGTTCTACCCAGGTATGGTAATCTCTCACCTGGTTACCTTAGCTCCTGTGAAGGTATTTTTATGTGTGGATGATTATTTAAATTGATGTTTCTGTAGTTCCAAGTATGGGAAACTACTATTCTGCCTTCTTGTTGATGTTAATTCAGCTATTTGTTATTCATTATTTAAAAACATCATTAATGCAGAATGAACATTTTTACCAATAACATTTAATAATTATGTCTTTATTAGAAAATATAAAATTAAGGTTTTTTCTAATACCCTTATCAAAAACTTTAATATAAAATCTAAATTCTTTTAATATGAAACCTAAATACTTCTTAGATAAAAATGTTTACTCTGCAGCTATTGCATGGTAAAAATTCAAGCCACACTTAAATGGTAAGATAAATACACTTTAGTAATAAATTTTGTCTTAAAGAAAATTTATGATTTATTCTATAAAAAGATAAGCAAGAAACCAGTTATTTCCAATTTTGTTGCTGGATTTAGCTCTTAAATTGCATGCTATGTGCAGAGTGAATAATGGGGTTGAATCAAATAGTAAGTAAGTAACACATTATTAAAGAAGGAGGAAGCTGAGATAACATCATTATAAAGGCATTAAACCTAAAGAGTAAAATACCCAACACCTAGTAAAAGGAAGCAGGGGTGTTTGATAGGTCTCCTAAGCTTTGCAAGTTCTGATTCAGATCAAAGACAAATATCCTACAAACTCTTGGCTTCAAAATATTAATATATAAATAATTACTGATTTTTATATAGTGCTTTAAGTTTTCCAGAGTGCTTTCAAGTATACTATATTTAATCTTCACAACAAACCTAAGAACTTTTGAGGTGAGGATATATATTTTGCTCAAAATTGTATTTCTAGGGTCTTTACTGTGCCTGGCATATAATGGGCATTCAGTAAATTTTTAATGGGGCTCATGCCTGTAATCCTAGCACTTTGGGAGGCTGAGGTGGGAGGTTTGCTTGAGGATAGGAATTTGAGACCAGCCTGGGAAACATAGTGAGACCTCATCTCTACAAAAATAAAAAAAATTAGCTGGGCATGGTGGTGTGCACCTGTAGTCCCAGCTACTCGGGAGGCTGAGGCAGGAGGACTGCTTAAGCCCAGGAGTTTGAGGTTGTAGTGTGCTATGATGAGCCATTGCACTCTAGCCAGGGCAAGAGAGCAAGACTCTGTCACACAAAAAATAATAATGAAAATAAAATAACTTTCTAATAAATAAATGAAAGAAAAGTAAAGTGACTTAGTCAAAACCACCAGTGTGTAAGAGAAACTTGAGTTCAGTCTTGGTCTAATAATTTCAAATCCTTATTCCTTTTATAATTTGAGCTTTCATTTTTTTTTCTTTAAAGAAATAGCCGAATCTTTAGCATATAAGTTTCCCCTTTTTTTCTGATTTGAAAACAAAATCTTATGAGTTGTTCAGAATTCATACCCTCTATTATTTTTAAGCAGTGAAGTTAGGTAGTTTAAAAGCAAGTGTTGTCATCAACTTTTTCTATAAAGGGGCAAAGAGTAAATATTTTCATCTTTTTACATCATATGATCTGTGTTGAAACTCTTCAACTCTGCTGTTTTATTACAAAAACAATCATAGATAACATGTAAATGAATGGGCATAGCTGTGTTCCAATAAAATTTTATCTATTAATATTAATATTCCAATTTCATATAGTTTTCTGGTGTCACAAAATATTATTCCTCTTTTGATGTTTAAAAATCCTTTAAAAATGTAAATGCTATTCCTCACCTTATGGACCCAACAAAAAGAGACAGCTGGCTAGATTTGGTTCACAGGCCTTAGTTTGCCAATTTTTGGTTTAAATGATGATAATAATAATAAAAGGAACTCAATTTCCCTGTATAGTTAATCAAATCAATTCAGCCTAATCATTCTTACATTGGTGAATTCCTATGTCAGGGAAAGGATATTAATTTGAATTTTCTCAGTGGTTTCTCTTTAATGCTATTCGATGGTAGGGCATTATTTCATTTGGGGTGACTGAGTAAGAAACAGTGGCAGGGAGATCATGGGGAAAAGAAAGAATTTTTGGAAGTACCCTCTGTCTCTTTCTACAATTTGGTGATCTGAAATCAGTTCAAGATTATGTCAGTGTCGAATCTATTCAGGACTTACTTCAGGAAAGGAAATACTGAGACTAACGAAAGGCAAGTAAGTATTCCTGTCTGAAAACACAAAACATTTTTTGTTTGAGAACTGGTATGTTTATCCTGGTATATTCACAATCAGAGATAAGAACAAACCTCAAGTACTTATGTATGCTCTGCGGAAGACAGACATCATGTCTAATTTCTGTGGAGAAGCAAGAAACAACTTAATGGAGAAGATACATAAGTGCTGCTGAGGGAGAGGAAAAGGAATGGTGGAAGGAGACATTTCCACAGTTAAAGAGAAGATGAAGCTTAACAGAAGATGAAGCTTAACTGATGCAGAAAGAAAGGAGTTGGCTTTCTCCTCGGCTGTGTATTGCATTAGTATCATTAGAAATGAGTGGATTAATAAAATGTGGTATATGTATACCATGGAATACTAGTCAACTAGAGAAAACAATGGTGACTAGCACCTCTTATATTATCCTGGATAGAGATTGAGCCCATCCTTTGAAGTGAGGTATCACAAGGATGGAAAAACATGTACCACATGTACTCGCCATCAACTTGGTACTAACTGATCAACACTAAGGTGCTCACATGGTAGTAATACTCACTGGGTGCCGGGCAGGTGGTGGGGTGTGGGGGTAATCCCACAACTAATGGAAGTGGAGCTCACTGTATGGGAAAGGATTCGCTTGTAGCCCTGGCTTAGGAGAGGAAAATGCATTACATGTAACCAAAATGTTTGTACACCCATAACATCCTGAATTAAAAAAAAAAAAAAGAAAGGCTTATTAAAATGCTGAAGTACCACCAGAGCATGACTATAAAATAATCTCCCATATTTCATGAGACATTGCATGAAATGGAAATTTAGGATAAGAATATAATCTCTTCATTCAATTATTCATAGTTATTTTGCGGCTGGAGAGGAACTGATGAGAGAGTAAGAAAGTTAAAATCATAATTATTTCATCACTGGGGCTCCTATTTTTTTTGTCCTTTTTAAATGTGTTTTCAGTCCTATTCACTCACTGTAACTCTCAAGGAGCACACGTTTCTCTCATTTTGGAGAGGGAAACTTTTCTTTCTAAAAAGTCCACATGCCTGTCAATACATGAGGGGATTAATTAAATGTGATATATGTATATCATGGAGTTCTACTCAGCCACAAAAAACAATGGAGATCTAGCACCTCTTGTATTATCCTGGATGGAGCCAGAGGCCATTCTACTAAGTGAAGTATCCCAAGAATGGAAAAACAAGCACCACATGTACTCACCATCAAATTAGTACTAACTGATCAACACTTATGTGCACATGTAGTAGTAACATTCATCCGGTGTCGGGCAGGTGGGAGGGGGAGGAAGGGATGGGTATATTCACACCTAATAGATGCGGTGCACACTGTCTGGGGGATGGACATGCTTGAAGCTCTGACTCAGGCGGGCAAAGGTAATATATGTAACCTAAACATTTGTAGCCTCGTAATATTCTGAAATGAAAAAAAAATCTCTTTTGAGAATTTAGTTTCAATAATTTTCCTGGTTCCAGTGGGGACATATGTTTGAATTAAATAGTTTGTCACTCTGCTGCTAAGTTGGTGAAGAATTTGTCCACTGGAATGACAAGACCACGTTCCAGTGAGGACCTTGTTAAACATTCTCATGAGAAACATACATTTTGTGTGAAAAACCAGCAGACAGCCCCTTCAAATATTCCTTTGGTCTCATGAAAAGACTGCCATTATTCCAGTCCACAAATCAGAGAAGGGCAAGCTGTATCCAACATTTCTTCTCATCTGACCTCAATCTTTTGTTGTGGTTTTACTCAGTAGGAGGTAAGACATGAAAACATGGAAAGATACAAGTTATTTTGGAACATCCAGCAGAGTCTGAGATGCTGTTTGCCAAGTACAAGGTTTATATTTTATTTTTGAATGTTTACTTGTTTCTTGTATATAAAACCTCCAACCTTTATTGTTGAATTTGGAAGTCATGTAAACAGTTCAGATTTCTCCCCACCATTTCAGATGTTCATTTCTAAAGAATTAATGAGGGTGTATTTCCTGTGCGCATCGTAGGGGTTTCCATTTCATCTTCCTTCTCCTTGAACTAGAATATTAATAACCTCCTGTCCTTGTCTTTTTGAGCAAGTCCTGCGTCATCTCAGGGGAATCTTTGTGGGCCACATGGCATTTATGCCATTGTGCACAAACTTTGACAGGGGGTCCAAGAAGAAAGATCTTCCTACATGGGGAGTGCCCTGTTGGGTACCAAAAATGACACATGCTGGTCCACAGTGATGCAAGCATGCTGGTTTGTGTCAGCTCTGTCTTTAATCGATCTGAAACATTGGGAAATTCACCACATCTCTTTCAATATTTTCATCTGGACAATGAGGTTAATTGAACTACATTTAAGTCAGGATAGGGTTGATTTTACTTTAGTAACAAACTTGTCCAAAATTTCAGTTGTGTAAAAGAGCAAAGGTTTTCACATGTCCATCATGGGACTGGCAGAGGATCTTGGGTCTGGATGATCACTTAGGGACTCAGACTCAGTACCTTGTCAAACGCTGTCCAAAGCAACCAATGTATGCTACCGGTATTCAGTTTCAAACCTTCTCCTAAGACTTTGAGTTCATTTAGCACATTATATGCTTCCATTTATTTCCAGTAAGGATTAACTGAATGTTTTCCCTCTGAAAAACACAGATTGCCATCCTATAGGCCTCCAACCAACAGTTTCTTCACCATCCACTTCTTGGTTCCTAAACCTATGCCATATATTTTAGTTTGGCATAGCACCCTGTATCTATGTATACTAATTTCTATATCCATCAGGTTAGTATGGATTATGCTATGATAGCAAATAATCTCCGTGGAAATTAATGGCTTAAAATAAAAAAGCAAAAAGCATTTCTCACTGAGGACACATTCCATCAAGTGTTGATTGGTGTTTACTCATCTCATCCCTCAAGGATCCAAGCTGAACAAAATGTAGCCACCATGCCAAACACTGTTGGCTGCTGTACCAAACAGTAAAGAAGACTGTAGAGGGTCTTGTATCAGCAATTAAATATACAGCCTGGGAACATCATATGTCTCCTTACTCATAACTCAATGGCAAAAAAAGTCACATATACCCACTAAAGGGACTTACTGTGTTCCCAGAAAGGAGCAACTTGCAAAAATTTGATAAAGAGGGCTGATGACTATTACAAGCTAGATAAACTTTGTGTCCCTGTCAGCCATAAAATTACACAATAATATTCTTACTGTGATTCAAAGAAATCTTTGGGTGACAATCCTAGGCCACAAAAGGATAATCATTATGCATACATAAAATAGTTTAACATTTAAAGAAATATCCCTGTATCTGTAAAGGCTGTGCAAGATTTAGTGTCTATAAATGAATATCTAATAACAACTGTAATAGAAAGTAAACTCTGTTTGCATTTAGTTTACACCTCCCCAGCTACTCACTCCCTTTGTTCCATTGTTTTTCTGGGACAAATGTCATCAATTCCAGTAAGGACTGAACTCAGGGTTGGAAAAGAGCACAAAACTCTTAACTGGTTCTCAGCCAGTGTGTTGGCTACATTGAAAGCAGTGAATTGTCAGCAGCTGATTTTTCACTTACCTCTGTTTCCCAGCAGTTCTGGGGAAATTGCTGAGGAAGCAGTCCTGAACAGAGGCATCCTTGTTTGGAGATGGCATATGGTATTTCAGGAACACTGATCGGTGCTCAACCTGGAAACCACTGCAGCTTGACTGTGCAAAAATTTCTAAGCCCATGTGTTGATGCAAAAGATGCTAGTACAATGGGCAGCCAGGAATATGCTCCAGTTCTGTCATCTCTTTGTCCTTGCCTTATAGGAAGTAAGAGAAAAGAAATGCCACATTCTATTGTTAAATATGCAAATGATTAGAGTTATTAGACTTCAGATAAAAAAAGAAATTTTTTTTTCCAACCTGTGGCCCACGACCTACAAGCAGAGTAACACAGATAATCACTTTCAACGGGACAAAGGACAGCCTCAGTGTATGGGGAGAGGAGTGACCAGGCTGTGACGGGAGAGTGCCCGATGTCCCCGTGACCACTAGACATGACCCTTTTTGGAGGGTCTGCTTAGACACTTTAACAGGTTCCTGACTTTTTAAATTATATCTTGCAGAAGTTTAGTCTTCTAAACTTGAAATTCTAGAGTCATCTTTGACAGCCTGGCTTTGCAGTCTTTCAGCTGTTGGACCTTAGGCAATTGTTTAACCTTTCTGTGCCTCAGTTTCCTCATACATAAACACATTACTACATGTAAAGGACTTAGTCCATAGTAAGCACCTAAACCATGTTAGCTTGAGGATTCAGAAATTATCAGTTTCTGAGGGATACAATTATACGCACAGCAATATCATTTTTAAGTTGTGACAAAAGAAAAGATTCTCAAAGTGGTTAATCAACTTAAAGATGTTCTTGGAACAGATAATATGCAAGCATTTCCCCCTCCTCTTCCAGAGCTTTCTGCAAAGGTTTGAGTTTAAAAAGTCTTGGTATACTTCTGTGTTCTGAAACTCAGAAGGTTTGTTCATTAAGACCCGAGTTCAGAATTTTCTGTATCTTGGTGTCTTCTGAAAAATGGAAGTCGTGTTTCAAATACTTGTTTCAGTCTCTTCTTTCTCAACCTTCTTTGGGAAGAAAGAATTTTCTAGTACTGAAGTACTTGGGCTTCCTCATGTTCATTGTTGCTTCCATTATTTTTTATTAGTTAAACAATAGAAATTAAAAATAAAACAATATAGAGCATTAAAGTTTGATGGCCAAGAGAAAATATAGCAAAAAATACTAGAACGTGATTACTGTTAAGTGTATTTAGGAAATCCTGGACGTGGCCAGCTTTTAATTGAGTGCTCCTAAATCAGATCCCACTTTAATTTTGTGGACACGCTGTCTCTCCCATATTTAGCTGGAGACGTGTTTACAATTGGAAGAGTCATCTGTTCCTAGCGTTGCTGGATGTAAAGCAGCTTTGTTTTCTCCATCTCGAGTACAGGGCTCTTTTCCAGCTTGAATCCCCAAGGAGTCCCGTAAATCTAAATCTGGAAATCCCATCACACCGAGCACATTGGTGTGGCGTCAGCCCTTCCGTGCTTTCAATGCATCCCCTTACAGAACAGATGCTTCAGATATGGTTTGGAACCTTCACCCTCCCTTTTGTGGGCTGACCCGATCCTCAAATATTGAGGAAAGCATTTTGAAAATTATATCAAGAAGGTCTGCATTCTCAAACTGACTCAATAACTACCCAAATTGCCAAATCACCTTTCACCCTGAAACTCCTGGAAGGAAAACCTATAGAGATTTGGTGATGACATTTGTTTTTTTTCCCGAAGGTGTTCTATTAATAACTCTTTCGTGCCCTTTAATGATGATCTGCCAAAGACCTGCATACAGTTTGGAATAGAACACCTGGGCTCAGAGGCTACAGCCCACAGGTAAGCACTTGGCGTGTTCATGCATGCCGGCCATGTACAGCTCCATGCATGGTGGACTTCATGATGTCAGAACATGAAGACAAGTGACAAGGTCTGGCAATGGCCTTGGCAGAGGAACTCTTCTCAGAAAAACTTGCCTGTCTTTTCCTGACGAGGAAATCCCAAAAAGTAAAGCTGAAGTTTTCCTGTGATGGAAGGGTAATAAATAAGCTTTGGAGAAAATTGTACAAATTTGCAGAAATTTATGCAAAGCAAATGTGACTTTTGGCTAGAATGAGATGTCTCTAGGAAACATGGTGGTCTGATTGACTGATGTAAAACATGTGGACTAGGTGAGAAATGGTGCCAAAAATTTCCTAGAGGACTTACGGAGGGGTGCAGCTCAACTGCTTGTCTCCCAGCTGGTTCCTGCCGATACACTGGTGAGAGCTGCTCGCAGGCAGAGCGCTTCACCATGCACGGCTTGTTTTCCTCTCTTCCCTTGCTCATGGCTATGTTTAGCTCCTAATCAGGAAGAGGTTGAATATCTTTAAGAAAATCTGATAGATTTGTTCGTATGTTCCTATCATCAGGGGCTGGAGTCATAGATAAGGTGACCACAAATTATGTAATTAATTTTCCACCAACTTTTTCCATAGACTTGCAAATCTATTTTATGTCCTATATTTATTCACCTCTCCTGCCATTCTGTTTTTAGATCTTCTGTCTAATCATCATGACACAGTAGCAGAAGGAGCACTGAACTTGGAGTCAGAAAACTAGCTGTGATTTGGGGTATGTTGCTTCACTTTCGTCAGCCACAATATCCCATTCTATAAAATGAGAATTATAACACGTGCCTACCTCTCAAGGATGTGATGAGCATGAAGTGGATATCATTATGAAATCATTTTGTACATTTTAAACGGTTCAACAACTGTGGGCTCTAATTTATTTGTGTTATTTTGGCTTCGGGGAACAGGGCTGATTCTGGAATGTGAATTTCTTGGATGACAGTGGAGATTTAGAAATGAAAATACAAAAGGGATCATTGTTCCAAATTTCTCTAATTGGTGAGACAAGATAGATCTTTAGGAGGATATCCTATATATTTTGGATGTGCATATCACCTGATTTTGTTAAAATGAAGATTCTGATTCAGTAGATTTGGGTGGGGCTTGAGATTTTACCTTTCTAAGAGCTCCCAGGTGATGTCCATACTGCTGATCCATAGACTCCCAATTGAATTGCAATGGACGGAGGAGATTGGGATAAAGGTAAGAGGTAACACAGGTGAGGAGAGTGATGAAGACTGAGCCCTCCTGTCTGTCGTCCCTTCAGTTTGATACCACCTTGGTGAAATGACTACATATAGGATAAGGGTAACTTTGGAAGAAATCTTCTTGCTAATACTGTACCTGGCCATGGTTATTTGCTCTTCATTGAGCATCTTTCTTGAGGAGTAAATTTAGTGCAAGAGATACCCAAAAGAAATTGTGGCCTAATTCAGAACATGCCAACCCTGTCCATGATCTGCTACATACATGGTAGGAAACCAGGAAAATTCAGTTTGGAAAAGAAGCAGGCTGTATTCTGCCAACTGGGAAGAGATCCAACAATGACAAAATCATTAGTTTCTGCGACCTTAGCTGTATTTAAAGAGTATTCTCTGGGGACCCCTAGTATAACATGTCTTGATTGGACATCGTGAACTAGCATTCTTATCATTCACATTTAGAACCAAATGACTTCCTTCTGGCATTTGCACAGTGATTTGGTAGTCTGCCATGATATTATGCATTGTTCAGGATAATTTCCCATGTTACTGGGTCCATTTCCCTAACTTATAGCTGTTTGTAAAAGTTGGCTCTAAAAGGGGTAGAAAAGTCAAGAAGAAAATAACTTTAAAATAAACTACTGTAAACAAAAGAGCAGATGGTGAAATTCTTGAAATCCTGTTATAATTCTAGAAAGGTATAGGATTATTATAGATAGCTCTTAGTGACTCAATTCTAATGTGCAACTGTTACTAATTTTTTTTTTTTTGAGATACAGTGGTGTCTTGGATATTTATTAGCTACCAAAATAACCACCCCTGAAAATGTGCTGTTGTGACTTGAAACAAAGCTACACAGGCATAAATTTTGTCCAGGTACCATTGTCTAAGATTTGCTGCTTACCAAATCACTCCACTTAGATTACCAGAATCTTGATTAAAATGATCTATAGAGGAACGTATTGTGAAATATCTAATTACAACAATAACTAATGGGATCCTTTAGCTCAATATTTTGTATTAAAATAAGAAAATCAGAAAAGAACTTACTTTATTGATTGAATCTCAACTACCTAATGAAAACTCTACCCTGGTTCTATCTTTTGCTTATTACAGAGTATAAAAAATCATTACTGTGGAGATTATAAGAAAACAGAAATACTCAATCGTTCCGTTCTAACATTAATTTCCTGTATCCTTTAAAAGGAATTCTTGAGGCTCTTAGCTGAGTGTGGCTGAAGGGGAGGTCCGTGCAATGCTGCGTGTATATCCAAGCTGGTAGTTGTTGCTGGTGCCTAAACCTGTTTCGTATTCAACATCGGCCTTTATTACCCTGGAGGGATCCCTTCCACAATATAGAGTTCTTTAACAGTTGTAGCAAATTATTAGTCTCTTAGTTTGTAATTGCTCAAAAAGCCTAGTTCTGAGTCTTCATCAGGTATATTTCTACGGTTTTGTTTTTCTCTATTCTTAACTGCACTGAGCTTAAAGGGGTGCCCTATGCCTCCAAATTGCAGTGTGGCATGTCTGCGGACAATTGCTTACTGCTGGGAATGGCCACCGCTGGTCCGTGCTTCATCTGAATCCAGGTGACAGTGACTTTGCTACCACTCTGAACGCGGTGAAAAGAGCAACTTCCAAATTGCTTACAAGTTGAAATAGGCCTCTTTTATCCTGATGCAATATAAAAGACTCTGGAAAAACCCATTAAGCCTCTCCCTTGACTTACATACGAAGTGCCGCTTCCATTTCAAGAGGAAAACGGTTGATTTTGGCTTAGTTCTCTTTTACTAGAGATCATCTGGAGTTAATAAACATTTTTTATGATGTCTGTAGAATAAACTAGGCAACAAAAATCTTTTTTTATAAAAATACAACTAGTTTTCTGATATATAAGTAATTAATATTCATTTGGGGGAAAATTTAAAACACAGAAAATTATTTTGAAGTCCCCCCAAAATCCTATTACTTAGAGATAATCATAGTTAACATTTGTTTTGTGAACACTCTCTGTAGATATTAATTTTTTTCATATTCTTGGGCAAGTTATTCATTCTTTCACTGTCTCTTTCTCTCATCTATAAAATGAGAATAAAAATAGCACCTATCGCCTAGGATTGTTTTGAGATTTAGATAAGTTAAAACATATAAAACATGTAACTTAGTGCCTGACAATAGTTAATAAAAAGTTATTAATATTTTAATCACTACAGGTACATATTTACAACTAATAGGTATATTATTTACAAAAAATGGAATAAAACTATACGTGTTACCTTGTAACTTTACTCAGTAATATGTTGATGTCATGTTTCTATGTTAGTAAATATAGACCTACATCATTATTTTAAATTGTGGCATAATATTCTATTATACAAATGCAGTCAGATTTTTGAAAATTATGGTTTTTCCTTGATCTTCCTACCTGTCGCATATTTGCATATTTCCTTAAACTAAGTTCCTCAAAAGAGGACTAGTAGGTCAAACAATACAAAATATTGAAGTATAAGTGTTTTTAATACCTCAGCTTAAGAAACTGACTAAATAAGGTAATTTAATAGTCATTTGATAGGAAACTGAAAGAAACTTGGTATTTGGCTGTATGTGTGAGTGGTTATGAGGACTGGCTTTGAGGAAGTTACTTGATTCAAATTCAAGAACCACTACTCACTAGTTGTGGTAAGTCATTGTGTGACCTTGAACAAGTTCTTAATCACTCTGTGCCTCTATTGCCCTATCTGTAAAATGGGAATTTTTTTAAAGCTCCTACTTTCTAGGGTATAGTGAAAATTAAATAGAATTATGCT
The DNA here is from genome assembly GCA_963574885.1 of Lepilemur ruficaudatus. NCBI lineage: Eukaryota > Metazoa > Chordata > Mammalia > Primates > Lepilemuridae > Lepilemur > Lepilemur ruficaudatus. The sequence continues at coordinate 19,649 of CAUYRT010084628.1, forward strand.
CTAAGAATAGTGCCTAGTTTATAGTAAAAGCTCAATAAATATTACTTAACATTTTTTTACATAGGCAAAGTGAAATAGAAAAGAGTAATTGTCTACTGAAATTGAATTTTATGTAACTTAGAAGTGATATAAATATTCACAATTTTCCCCCAAAGAACTATTAAAAAACATTTGAAATATATGCTGATATAGAATCACTGGAGGAAGTTCTTTGATTTGCTGGGCAAGAGAGGACCAAGTCATCAGAGCTTAACAGCCTCAAGAGCTACTACTTGCCAGAGTATTGTGAATTCTGTCAAGTTATTTGCACTTAATTGCTTTAAACCCCAAGGCACTAACACAAAGAAATCTTTCCTTTGCTCTACCCAATGTTTGGCAATAAGACAGAAAAGAGAATAATATAACCATGTATCACCTATCTTGATTTTTAAAATTCATTGTGAGAAATGCATTGTTGGGTGATGCCGTGCGGACATCACAGAGTGTGCTTACACAGACCTACGTGGCATAGCCTACTGCACACCTAGGCTGTATGGTAGAGCCCATTGCTCCAATGCAGCATGTTACTGTACTGAGTACTGTAGGCAACTGTGACACAATGGTAAATATTTGTGTTTCTAAAAATACCTACACATAGAAAAGGTACAGTAAAGTATGGCACAAAAGAGCTGTATAGGGCAGATTATGGAACCACCTTCCTATATGTGGTTCAGTGTTGATCAAAATGTTGTTATGAGGTGCAGGACTGTATTTTTAAAACATTGGAAAGTACCAGCTTATTCAGTATTGCTCTATAAAGTGATTTATTTCATTTCCAGACCTGACCCTATTAATAAGATGTAGTGTTACCAAGGAATATAGTTAAGGTAAGGTGTAGATGTAGATTTTAATTAAATTCATTTTAAAAATATAAAATATATTTCAATATTTGGTTCAGCCTTCTTTGACTCTCTCAGTTAATGTCTTTCATTAATCATGTCTACTATTAAGAAAGAAAAGGCAGAATTTGACCGTTGTACATAGGTGGCTTTCCAGATAAGCATAATTTGGTAAAAACAGGAAAGACCCGTGCTAAATGTCGTAAGGGTTTCTAATTTACCAAAAAATACCAGCTGTCTTTTAACACAGGAAGATTTTCTCATGGACTTTATATAACCCTGACCTTGCTGAACATGTTTGGTCATGGTTGGCGAGACTGCCAGCAAAGCAAGTAAGAGACAATTGTGAGCATTAAGTTCCTGGCTCATCTTAGGCTGGCTGTAGGGCCGGGCTGCGTACCAGGTGTGGCTGAGCCACGCTGCAGTCCCAGTTGCAATCCTAAGGGAAATGTTGATTTAAGTTGTCTCACGGGTACTCAGCCTGGGTGGGGTCTAAAATGTTGTTAACAGTTACTGCATAGAAATAATGTGGATTTTTTCACTATACTCAGATTGCTTTGCCTGAAAATAGGCAAAGGCGCTTTAATTTAGACATTTGCTGACTGTAGAATAATCTGACTAAAAGTGATCTCACGTATCTACCAGCTGAATCTGCAAAACGGCTACGAATCAGCAGGAAGGCTACGTGGATCTCTGACAGACCCACAGGAATTCTGGATTCAATGAGATACAAAGACAGTTCCCCCAAACACGCAGAACTGAAAGGAATTTCCTTCTGTGCTTTTCTTACTAGTCTCTGTGTCCTCCCCACCCAGATGTGTTCACACTCACATCAACACTTCAAAAATCTAAAACCAACACGAATTCTGTACAAGATAAGTACAGAGTGTGTGCTTGGAAATGGTCTCAGAACTGCTCTAATCTATCCTCCTTGTTCAGGCGGACATAAATCTTAATTATACTACTAACTCGTAGACTCACCCATCTGTCTTTCATGATTTTTAAATGAGAAAAATCCCTGGCTTTCCTGTGGAATCATTTTAGGCATAATCTCTGGGTTACGCATGTGACTTACCGGAGGAACAGAGAAGCAGACAGGTTTCCTGTTTACAGTTTAACATTCCAGACCTAACTGTTTCAAAAGGAAAGAAGGGAAAGCTAGCTGTGACAACCTATTCTAATGGCGTGTCATTGTTCTTCGTTGTCTGTGAAATTCCAAGGAAAAGAATTTATCTTGACTAACATTTGGGAACGTTATCCGTCTGTTTTCCAACTCAGTTTAGAAGGGCCCTCGTGTGCAGGGTACAGTGGCCAGAATTGGTAAAATGGCACTCATTCATTCTTGCATTCATTTATTCAGCAAACATTTACTAAGCCTCTTCTATAAATCAAACCATGTGGGATAGAATTTTTTTAATTTAAAATTTCTTCAACTGAGCTCTCATTCTAGGATTAGAGATCTAAATAAAGTGTTACGTTGTGGTGCTAGCACGGAAGACGGAGTAATTAAATGCATCTCCTTCAACCCAGGTCAGAGAAGTCAGCATGGATTTTTTTTGTCTCTTGAAGGATGATGAAGAATCTATTGGATGGGAATAAGGGTTGGAGTGTGAAGGTAAAAAATATAAAATGCATTTCTCTGTCCACTTAGAACTTCTGGAAGTGTTGAAAAGCAGGCAGCTATTAAATAGAAAAGTTCATGAACATGGTAAGACTTCAATATTAAATAGACAATTATATTAGATACAACAATATAAAATTCAGAACTAATTGGGATTCTGGAGAACATCCAGGTTAGCCCCTCCTTTTCAAGATGGATCAACTGGAGCTATGCAAAGATGAATGAGCTACAGTAGGTCTCCTGGGTGGGGTGTAATAGAACTAGGATCTAAGCCTGTGACTTTGATGCTGAGCAATACTTTATTTAACAGCATCTTATCTAATCTGTTCCCCTTTATTAGTGGAATAAATCAAGACTGTGTAATATATTTGACTTCATCCACTCTGTTTTTTATGACTAATCAGGAGCCTGATAAACAGAAAAGGCTCTGTTTAGAGTCATTGTTTGAAGCTCTCTTGCACAAAAAAGTCCCACCCCAAAACCTATATTTTGAATATGAGGACCCATATTTATATGTGCTTAGAAACATAGATATAATAATGACAACAATATCTTGTTAATAATGCTTTACACTTTACAAAGCACTTTCACATGCATCCTATTTCTTTCCTTACACACCAACTGTGTAGGCTACCTATTATGGCCCCATTGTACAAATAGGAAATTGCCAAGTTAGAGTTTCTGACTTAATGCCATACACGAAATAAATGACAAAGACAGGGCTCAAATCTGCATTTCCCCACTACACTTGTGGTGTTCTTCCTATTATACTCCCATTGCCTCTCTAACACGTGATATATGCTGTGGATGCCCTGCATCTTCCCCCATCAGCCTGGTATTTAATTAATACTTGCTGTGACCTAGCACTTTCCTGGAAACTTTCATGGACACAAAGCAGTTTAGGTAGTTGTGGTCCTACCTTCAAAAGCATATGGTCAACTAAGGGAAATAGAACTAAAATAAATGAAATAGGGCATAATATAAGATGGGTTTTAATGAGAATCTAAATTCATGCTGGCTTTAAGGGCAGTAAGTATTCTCTAGACCCAAAATTACATTAGGAAATAAAAGTCTACTGATGATTTATTTGGAAACTCCCAAACTGAACTCTGTTTTCAATTTATGCTGCATTATTTATTTAATGCAATTTACATGCATTAATGATGCATTAATAATTTGAAAAAAATGTAATGATAGGAGATCAAGAACAGTAGTATTATCATGCCAAATGCCAGGTTGTGCAAAAGATTATGTCTATTTTTAATTCCAACAAGGGAATGATATTATTTGGTTTTCTTAATGGATATAATACAGTTTTGTCACAGATCTAGTTTTTAAAACCCTTTCACTGTAGAAGCATCAGTCTTTTGGTGCTACTGGGATATTCACTCTGTATCACCAGGCCAATTAAAATGATTTCACAACAGTTAGCTAAGGGTATGCTTAAATCTTACAGATACTGCCAAAATTCCTACCCAGATAACTGAGACCTGAAAACTTGGCATTCCAGAACCGATTTTTTTTCTTAATAGATAGCAAAATGTGGGAAATGCTATTTTGAAAAATTAGTTTCATACTATATTTTTTGAGTATTTTAACCTTACTTTGTAAACTCTACTGAAAGATGATTGATATTTTGCAAAGGTTTAGTATTATTTTATAACTTTGTTTTCTTTGTTGATCCACATTTTGCTATTTTTAAACTTTCACTTTTCCATATGCTTTGTCATGAATAATGGCCAATTGTGCTGCCTCCTGTGGAAATACCAAAGGTAAGAGGTAAACAGTTGCTTCCCTAACAAAGAACTTGATTATATCTGAATTGCTTTTAAGGTAGTATTTTTACTATCTACTGTTATTTAATCTGAAGTTAGGAACCTTTGGTATGCCTGACTTTGATGACCTTTCACTCTATTTTAATTGATAGTAACATGATAATGGACTACATTAAATTTCTAACTTTGGAAGACTTTGGCACAGTGGCTCTTAAACTGGCCACACAATGGAATCATCTCTGAAGTTAAAAAAAAATAGTGTTAAAGAGAGTAATTGGGAGGTTGTTGGCTGAGATATATCTAGTGTACTGGGTCCCTACCTAAGCAAACCAAAACACAACTCAGTGTAAACAGTAAAATGCAACTTAAGCTTAACCAATCAGAACTGCCAACTAACCTCTAACTAAAGAATCTACTAATAAGAAACCACCAACTAACCACTAATTAGAAACTTTATCAATCAGAAACTGCCAGCTAATCTAGAACTAGAGACTTTCCACTTTAACCAATCAAATATTTTCTTTGTCTTCCAGAAGCATCTTATAAAAGTTTTCCTCTAGTGCCCCCTTAGTGGAGCCCAAACCGCTTGTGGTTTGGTGCTGCCCGATTTAGGAATTGCTGTTTGCTTAAATAAACTCTTTAAAATCTTGATATGCCTAAGTTTAACAATAGTGATGTCTGGATCTCACCTATCACCCACGAGTTGTAATTCAGTGGGTCTGGGGTGCACTCTTGTTACTCATGTGTTTAAAAACTTCCAGGTGATTCTAATGTGCAGCCATGCTTAGAGAAGTGCAACCTGAATTAAAAGAAATCATCCTAAAAGCTAATCAGAAGTGACTTTTTAAGAAATTATAAAGTAAATCTTTAGTCAAACATTAGAAATATTATGGCCAGCATGAAACTGATACTCTCATTAATAAAATCCAAGTACTATGCCATTTCTAGGTGGTGGTGTGTTAATAAGTGTTTAAAACCAGTGTCCTAAGAAACAAAGCTCTGTTTGCTTGTGTTTATCCATTTCCCTGGTAAAATGCTCCCATCATAGCTGATTTCAAGCTAGTGATGAATTCAGCTGTGAATCCAGATCATTAACAACTGGCTTGCCAAATTTCTGAAAATTTAAAATTAGCTCTTAGGAGCCAATTTTAGCTAGCTCCAGTGCACCACGGCTTCTAAGAGAATTAAATCTAGTATGCCAATCACTATCTGATTAACATAAGTTATTTATGCTTTTGGGATAAAGTGTATTTATTTAGGCCTTATTTAAGTTAAAGTAGATAATTATCATTTCCCATTTTTAAAAAATTATTTTTATTTTTTTTCTACTACATGTATATATTGTACAGTGGTGAAGTTTGGGCTTTTAGTGTACCCATCACCTGGATAGTTTATATTGTAACCAGTAGGTAATATTTCATTGTTCACCCCCTTCCACCCTTCTCCACCCGTTGAGTCTCCAATGTCCATTGTACCACTCTGTGTGTCTTTGCATAGGCTGTAGCTTGGCTCCTGCTTCTAAATGAGAACAGGCAGCATTTATTATTCTGTTCCTGAATGATAATGACATCCAGTTCCATCCGTGTTGCTTCAAAAGACGTGATTTCATTCTTTCTTATGGCTAATACTCCGTGGAATATATACCACATTTTCTTTATCCACTCATTTGTTGATGGGCACTGAGGGTGATTCCATATCTTTGCAATTGTGAATTGCACTGTGATAAACATATGAGTGTGGATACTTTTAGATATAATGATTTATTTTCGTGTGTGTAGATACCCAGTAGTGGGATTGCAGGATTGAATGGGAGACTTACTTTTAGTTCATTAGGAAATCTCCATACTGATTTCCATAGAGGTTGCACTGTGTTGCATTTCACTGCATTCATGACAGCATGTCTTGTTTTTTTGACTTTGACTTTTTAATAATGACCATTCCAATTGGAGTAAGATGATATCTCATTGTTGTTTTAATTTGCCTTTCTCTAATGATTAGTGATGTTGAGCATTTTTTCATATGCTTGTTGGCCATTTGTAAATCTTCTTTTGAAAAATGCCAGCACATGTCCTTAGTCCACTTTGTGTTGGGATTAATTCATTTTTTCCTTGTTGACTTGTTTGTGTTCCTTGTACATTCTGGATATTAGTCCCCTGTTGGATGTAGAGTTTGCAAATATTTTCTTCCATTCTGTATGTTGTCTGTTCTCTATGTTGATTATTTCTTTTGCTCTGCAGAAGCTTTGCAGTTTAAGTCCTATTTGTTTATTTATTTGCCTATTCTTTTGAGGTCTTAGTCATGAATTCTTTGCCTAGACCAATGTCCAGAAAAGTTTTCCCTAGGTTTTCTTCTAGTATTTTTATAGGTTCAGGTCCTACACTCAAGTAATTAATCCATCTTGAGTTGATTTTTATGTATGTTTAGAAATTGGGATCCAATTTCGGTCTTCTGCATCTGGCTATCAAATTTTTTCAGCATCATTTCTTGAAAAGAGTGGACTTTCCCCAGCATATGTTCTTGTCAACTTTGTCAAATATCATTTGGCTGTAAGTATATAACTTTATTTCTGGGTTATCTATTTTGTTCCATTGATCTGTCTATTTTTATAACAGTACCATACTGTTTTGGTTACTATCGTCTTATAGTATAATTAGAAGTCAGGCAATGTGATGCCTCCAGCTTTGTTCTTTTTGCTCAAGATTGCTTTTACCACCTTTGTTAAATACATTTTTATGTATTTTTTTTCCCAGCTATTATAAATGGGATTTTCCTCTTGATTTGATTCTCAGCTAGATCATTGTTGGTATATAGAAATGCTACTGATTTCTGTTTGTTGATTTTGTATCCTGAAACTTTATTGAATTCATTTATCAAATCTAAGTGTTTTGGGGTGGAGTCTCTGGTGTTTTCTAGATATAAGATCATATCAGAAAACAGAGACAATTTGACTTCTTCTCTTCCAGTTTGGATGTCTTTTATTTTTTTCCTCTTGCCTAATTTCTCTAGTGAGTACTTCCAGTGCTATGTTGAATAAAAGTGGTGAAAGTGGTCATTCTTGTCCTCTTCATTATTTAGAGGATTGTTTCAACTTTCCCCCATTAAGTATGATATTGGCTGTGGGTTTGTTGTATGTGGCCTTTATTATTTTAAGATATTTTCCTTCAATGTTTAGTTTTCTTAGGTAAGCAGCATGGGCAAGAAGCTATGGGGATTGTGGTCCACTCATATCTCAGTCTCACAGCAGTCCATTGCAAGGTTATGGAAATCATCTAGGTATACACATGAATGCCTGGTTTCCATGTCCCTACTTGGCCAGGTGGCGGCTGCTGTCACTTCAGCCCACATTTGGCCCTAGGGCAGAGCACAGCCCAGCATTAAACTCTCAAAATTGTGCCTCAAGCCTGTGACCAGGGAGGGTGAAGCTCCCCTCAGGCAAGTGGCATGAACAAGGGGCTGTTGGGAATGTGAAGCCTTGGAGATTTGTTTCTTACTGTTTCCCTACATCCAGAAGCTTCTGAACTCAGCCAGTCAATCTCCAGCTGGGAAAGCTACCTCAAACCCTCTCCTTACTTTTAGTGCTTCCCATCAGTTCTCTGGTGAATCTTAGCTTTCTGTCCTACATAATCTGCTCCAAATGTGAGTAGATACTTCGTATTCTGATGCCTCTTTGTGGAGGAGGCACATACTAACTGTGTCTAGTCAGCTATCTTGATCTCTCCCTTCTTTTCTTTATCAGTCTAGCTATGGTCTATCAATTTTGTTAATCTTTTCAAAGAACTAACTTTTCATTTCATTGATCCTTTATTATTTTTGTTTCAATTTCATTTAGTTCTGCTCTGATCTTTGTTATTTCCTTTCTTCTGCTTGCTTTGGGTTTGGTTTGCTCTTGTCTTTCAAGTTCCTTGAGGTGTGATGTTAGGTTGTTAATTTTTTATCTTTATGACTTTTTTTTTTTTGAGACAGAGTCTCACTCTGTCGCCTGGGCTAGAGTGCTGTGGCATCAGCCTAGCTCACAGCAACCTCAAACTCCTGGGCTCAAGCAATCCTTCTGCCTCAGCCTCTCAACTTTTTGATGTAAGCATTTAGTGCTATAATCTTCTCTCTTAGCACTTCTTTTGCTGTATCCCAGAAATTTTATTAAGTTGTTTCAGCATTATAATTTCATTCTGAAAAATTTTAAAGTTTCCATCCTGATTTCTTTGCTGATCTAAAAATCATTGAGGAGCAAGTTGTTTAATTTCCATGTATTTGTATCACTTTGAGAGTTCTTCCTGGAGTTGATTTCCAGTTTTATTCCACTGTGGTCAAAAAGGTACTTCATATGATTTCTATTTTGTAAAATTTATTGGGACTGGTTCTTTGGTTGAACATACAGTCTGTCTTGGAAGTTGTTCCATGTGCTGATGAGAGGAATGTATATTATGAAGGTTTTGGGTAGAATGTTCTGTAAATATCTGGTAGATCCATTTTTTCTAGAGTTCAGTTTAAGTCTAAAGTTTCTGCATTGATTTTCTCCCTTGATGATCAATCTAGTGCTGTCAATGGAGTATTTAAGTCCCCACTATTGTATCCTTGTCTTTCTCTTTTCTTAGGTCTAGTAGTATTTATTTTATGAATCTGGGAGCTCCAGTGTTAGTTACATATGTATTTAGGATTGTTATATCTTCTCGTTGTATTGATCCCTTTATCATTTTATAGTTACTTTCTTTGTTTTCATAATTGTTTTGATTTGTCTGTTTTATCTGATATAAGAATAGCTATTCTTGCTTGCTTTTGGTTTACTTTTATGTGGAATATTTTTTTCTACCCCTTTGAATCTATAAAAATCTTTGTGAGCTAAGTGGATTTCTTGAAGGTAGCAGATATTTGGATTTTTTAATCTATTTTGCTAATCTATATCTTTAAGTGGGGCATTTAGACCATTTTCATTCAAAGTTAATATTGATATGTGAGATACTGTTCCAGTCATCATGTTAATTGTTATCTGGTTGCTTTGTATTCCCAATTTTGTTACGGTGTTATAAACCCCTGTGAATTTTATACTTTAGAGTGTTTTTATACTTGATGTATCGACCCTTTGTTTTGATGTTTAGAACTCTTTTGAGCATTTCTTGTAGGGTTGGTCTAGTGATGACACATATGGCAATGTTTGTTGGATTGTTTATGGATTAATCTTAACAGTTTTCTGTATTGTTTTTACATTCGTGTAAATAATATTCTTTTTTTTTTTCTTTGAGACAGAGTCTCACTGTATTGCCCTGGCTAAAGTGCCATGGTGTCAGCCCAGCTCACAGCAACCTCAAACTCCTGGGCTTAAGCAATCCTCCTGCCTCAGCCTCCCGAGTAGCTGGGACTACAGGCATGTGCCACCATGCCCAGCTAATTTTTTCTATATATTTTTAGTTGTCCAATTAATTTCTTTCTATTTTTAGTAGAGAC
>CAUYRT010084629.1:0-24108 GCA_963574885.1 Lepilemur ruficaudatus
GTGGGGCCCGTTTTTCTTCTCTTAAGAATATTATAGCTTTACTATTTTGTGCTTCCTGATCATTTCAAGAATACAGTGTAAGACATATATTTAATATTTAATAGTTAGTACTTGACACAACTTCAGGGAATGAATGCATGAACCAAATTCTTCTAACAACTTAAGAATGTTAATACTGACAAACATATACACACATACCACACACACACAAACATGTACACATATATGATACATAAGCAACAAAATTTCTTAAATTGTGAAATACAAACTGACACCAACAAAGGTACATGTATTATGCAAGCTTCAAAGATAAGTATGTTTAAAGTTAAAGTGTCAATATTGTCATTCAACATTTGTTGAGGTTCTTAGTCGTGACCAGTGCTCATCAGAATGTAGAATTAGATAAAAATCTGGTGGAGCAAGCTTCCTAATTTCGTTTTGCTGTTCAAACAATGAGGACAATAATTAAAGACAAAAGTTCAACTACTAAATGTGGGACACTTAAGAACAGATACATTCAAGTTTATATACAATAAACTATGTAATTAGCACATATACACACAAAAAGTTTTGGATGTTTAATATTTTAATATTAAAGATGAAAAAGTCAGATATTGATGCACAGTGTTACTTTAAAAATTTTAATTACAGATACAAGTTAATAATAGCACATATTACAGAAAATTATATTTTAAGTTAGGAATATTTTTCACTCTCACATTCTATGAAATAATTTTACTTAAATGCTTCTTAGGCATCTTCAAAATCAATTTCTTTGTTATCAATTCAGTCAACCTTTGTTGTCTAGAAACATTTCCTAGGAAGATTTACCTTCATTATTGGAACTTTTACCCCAAGTTACAAGAGCCTATTTGCATAACATTAGAAAAGTTTTAGAGTTTTGTTGTTATTTTTGTCTGTTTTTTTAGCAATGGATTTTTAGAGTATGTGATCTGTACAATGTTATCAATCACTGTTTTGCTTTCTAAAGTGATCTATAATAGACTTAAAAATAATGGCATCTAACACTGGTACACTTTAATCCCAGGGATAAAAAGTAAGCCTGTGTTTGACTCCTTTAAAAAATTATAATGATTAAAGGTAACTTCTATAAATATCCAAAACTAGCATTGATGATGATTATCTCTGGCTCATTTGCCGTCTCCAAATAAAGAAAGAATTTGGAAGAACTCAAATAGAAGGTGTATTTCTCTCTTCTAGGGGAAAATTCTACGTTTCCGAATGAACAGCATGCAATTTATGTTGGCTGAAACTGGAGTTCAGAATAATATAATATAATATAACATAATACAATGTAATATGGTATACTATAAACAGTGTATATACTATTCATTTGCAACAAACCTGAAAATATAAACATAGGTTGGGCAATACATATAGACAAAGAAGTGGTTATTTGCTGAGCTACTAAAGAGAATAGTGGTTCTATGTACTACTCTGGAATCAGCCTGCCTGGATTTGGATCCCACCTTCACCATTTACTGCTGTGTGATCTTGGGCAAATTGTTACCTGCACTGTGCCCCTTGAAGTAATGTCAATGTCTATTTGATAGTTACTTTTAAGGTCATATAAATCGATTCTGTGAAATGCCTAGCTGCTGGCTAGAGTCTGGTTCATAGGGCTGCAAAAGTGTGTGTTAAAACAAACAAAGAACCCAAAAACTAATACAGAGACAACATAGCCATGTCTTTATTTGCACATGCTTTTTTCTTTTTGTTTGTTTCTTTTTTTATTATTTTAAAGTCTGTGTAATAAAAAAGATGTCTAACTTTGGAGGCTTTTAAAAAGTGAACCTCCTTCCTCTCATATGCCTGTATTAATCACTTTGCATATTTTAGATCTTGCTCTCTTTTTATGTCTTAATTTCTAAAACTTTTACCTTTTTTAGTCATTTGGCTATTTTTCTAATGTAGCTTTATGTTGAGTTTGCTGTTTAGGGTATTTTATCTTTTCCTGTGTCTACAGCTTAATTTTAAGTGGCAAGTTTTTCACTTTGAATTCTAATGTAATTTAATTGAAAAAGCAGATCACATTGGCATGTTTTATACTGTTTAAAACTTTAGTAAATGTCAATTTAAATATTTAAAAATTGAATTAAAGCATAATTCTGATTATGTTTAACTTAAATATTCATTGACTTGGAATATTTTTAAACTCTGCTGGAACTTAAATTCATTTTAAGGGCATTTTAGGTTTCTAATATATTTTTTAAAAGTTTAAAACTTTATTTTACTCAAATAAATGTAATAATATACCACATTCCTAGAGACTTTTATTTTATAGGGTTTGTATTAATTTCTATTGCTGTATAACAAATTATCACAAACTTAGTGGCTTAATCACAACACCTCTTTATTAGCTCACAGCTTTTTTTTTGTTTTTTTTTTAGTAAATGTTATTCTGTATGTTTAAGGTACACAACATGATGTTATAGGATCTGTATAGATAGTAGAATGGTTACTAGAATGCAGCAGATTAACATGTCTGTCATCTCACATAGTTACACTTTTGTTTAGTCCTGGTGTTGTAATTAGATGTGTAAACCTGCGTATCTGCTATTTGGTATCCTTTGACCTACATTTCTCCATTTCTTCCCTGCTCTTCTCACGGTAACCACTGTTTCATTATCTATCTTTATGTAATTGATATAAATATATATGTGAGATTGTGCAATATTTTCCTTTCTGTGTCTGGCTTATTTCACTTACATCACTTCATAATGTCCTCCAGATATGTCCACACTGTGGCAAATGGCAGGATCTCCGTTTTTAAGGCTGAAATATTCCATAATGTATATACAGCACATTTCCTTTATCCATTCATCCACTGATGGACATTTAAGTTGTTTCGATATTTTGACCATTGTGAATAATGCTGCAATGAACATGGGACTGCAGATATCTTTATGATGTGATGATTTCATATCCTTTGTATATATACCCAAAAGAGGGATTGATGGATCATATGGTAGTTCTATTTGTAATTTCTTCAGGAAATTACAATTCTTCAGGAACTTCCATACTGTTTTCTGCACTGGCCATCCAATCTACATTCCCACAACAGTGTACTAGGGGTCCCTTCTCTTTACACCCTCTCCAACATTTGTTATCTCTTGTCTTTTTGATAATAGCCAAAGATATTTCGTAGTACTTTTCATTTGTATTTCCCTCATGATTAGTGAATTTAAGCACTTTTTCATATACCTGTTGGTCATTTTTATATCTTCTTTGGAGAAATATCTGTTCAGGTCCTTTGCCCATTTTTTAATAAGGTTATTTATTTTTCTGCTACTGAGTTATAAGAGTTCTTTATAAATTTGGATATTAACCCTTTATCAGATATGTGGTTTGCAAATACTTTTTTCCTATCTGTAGGTTGCTTTTTCATTTTGTTCATTGTTGCTTCCACTGTGCAGAAGCTTTTTAGTTTGATGTTGTCCCATTTATTTATTTTTACTTATGTAATCTGGATTTTTGGTGTGATATCCAAAAAAATCATTGGCAATGCCAATGTTGAGGAGCTTTTCCCTTAAGTTTTCTTTTAGGATTTTTATGGTTTCAGGTCTTAAATTTAAGTTTTCTATCCACGTTGAGTTGAATTTTGTTTATGATGAAAGATGAGAGTCCAAATTCATTCATTTACATGTGGAAATCCAATTTTTCCAGTACCATTTATTGACGAGACAATTCTTTTCCTCATTGTTTTCTCTTGGTGCCTTTGTTGAAAATTAGCTTCCCATATATGTTTGGATTTATTCTGTTCCATTGGTATGCGTTTCTATTTTTATGCCAGTGCCATGCTATTTTGATTACTATAACTTTGAAATAAAATTTTATATTGGGAGGCATGATGCCTCCAACTTTTTCTTTTTCGTATTGCTTTGGTTATTCAGGTTGTGTGTGTGGATGTGCTTTCACATGAATTTTAGGATTGTTTTTTTCTATATCTGTGAAGAATTCTGTTAGAACTTTGATAGGGATTATGTAAAATCTATATATTTCCTTGAAGTAGTTTGGACATTTTACCATGTTAATTCTTGCCATCCATGGCCTTGGGATAACATTCTATTTGTTTGTGCCTTCTTAAATTTCTTCCATAAAGGTTTTATAGTTTCCAATGTACAAATCTTTCACCTCCTGAGGTAAATTTATTCCTAGATATTTTTGGATGCTATTATAAACGGAATTGTTTTCTTGATTTCTTTTGAAACTAGGTCCTTATTTATGTATAGAAATGCTACTGATTTTTGTATGTTGATTTTGGATCCTGAAACTTTACTAAATTTATTTATTACTTCTAACAGTTGTGTGTGAGTGTGTGTGTGTGTGTGTATCATCTTTGGGGTTTTCCACACACAGCCCACTTTTTGATAGGGTTGTTTGATTTTCTCTTTGCTGATTTTCCTGAGTTCTATATAGATTCTCCTTATCAGCCCTTCATCAGATATGTAGCATGCAAATATTTTCTCCCATTCTGTAGGCTGTCAGTTTGCTCTCGTGATAGTTTCCTTGGCTGTGCAGAAGCTTTTTAATTTGATCAGGTTCCATTTATTTATTTTTGTTGTTGCTGTGATTGCCTTTGGGGTCTTCTTCACAAATTCTTTGCCTAGGCCAATGTCTATAAGAGTTTTCCCAACATTTTCTTCTAGAATTCTTATGGTTTCATGCCTTAGGTTTAAGTGTGTTATCCACCATGAGTTGATTTTTGTGAGAGGTGAGGGGGCAGATCCTGTTTCAGTCTTCTACATGTGGCTAATTTTCCCAGCATGTGTCATTAAATTAAGTTTGTTAATATTTTATTGATAATTTTTTACATCAATATTCATTAACAATGTTGGCCTATAGTTTTCTTTTCCTGTGGTGTCTTTGTCTGCCTAGATGTCAAGGTGGTACTGGCCTTGTAAAATGTACTTTAGAGTACTGTCTCAAGCTCTATCTTTTAGAAGAATTTAGGAAATATTGGTAATAATTCTTTTTCGAATGTTTGGTGGAATTCAGCTATGAAACCATCTGGTTCTTGGCTTTTCTTCATTGGAAGGGTTTATTGTTGTTGTTAGAAAGATTTTAGTTACTTCTTCAAGGTCTTTGTTTGTTCAAACTTTCTATATCTTCCCGAGTCAATCCTGGTAGGTTATATTTCTCTGGGAATTTATTAATTTCCCCCAGTTATCGGATTTGTTGGCATATAATTGTTCATAATAGTCTCTTTTTTTTTTAATTCAAAGGCATCATGTAATATCTCCACTGTCGTTTTTTATTTCATTTATTTATTTATTTATCTCTCTATTTTTCTTAGTCTAGTGAGGGGTTTGTTGATTTTATTTATCTATTCAAAGAACCAACTCTTAGTTATATTTATTTTTCCTGTGTATTTTCTGTTCTCTATTTGCTTTATTTTTGTTCCAATCTTTATATTTCCTTCGTTATTCTAACTGCGAGTTTAGTTTGCTCTTTTGCAAGGTCTTTGAGGCTTAGTGTTAGGCTATTTATTTGAGATCTCTCTTCTTTTTTAATGTAGGTATTTACTGTTTTGAAATTCCCTCTTAAAACTGCTTTTGCTGTACTCCATAGGTCTTGATATGTTATGTTTCCATTATCATTTGCCTCAAGATATTTTTTAATTTTTCTTTTAATTTCTTCTTTGACCCATTGGTTGTTCAGGACCATGTTTAATTTCCACATACTTGTGAATTTCCCAAGATATCTCCTGTTATTGATTTCTAGTTTCATACAGTTGTGGTTGGAAACAACACTAGATATAATTTCAATCTTCTTAAATTTGTTACGACTTGTTTTGCGACCTAACATATGGTCTATTCTAGAGAATGTCCCTTGTGCACTAAAAAAGAGTGTATATTCTGTTGTCATTGGATAGAAAGTTCTGTATCTGTCTATTAGGTCCATTTGGTTTAAAGTACAGTTCAAGTTCAGTATTTCCTTGCTAATATTCAAGGGCATTTTTAAATGTAAAAAAATTTCACTTTCCCATGCTTAAACCAAATTTTTAAAATTTTCCAAAAATGTAATATAATTTATTGTGGCACGAAATTTCTACTAAGAATCCTTGATATTCTGGTACATTCTAAAACTCACCAAATTTATTTTTCACATATTTATAATGATAGAATAGGTTTGAGCTGAAGAGAAATAACAACCAAAAAACCCCTTAGAACTATAAATATGGTTCAACACATCCTTGTTAAAATAACTTTAGCATATGGACAATGAATAACGTTTCTTTTTTGATGTAACAAAAACTTATTTTTTGTCTGTGTTATAATCACTGCTATGCCATTCAAAGAAGCAACTAATCAGGACAATATGTACTTCAACCACTCAGATAAATAAGATCACCTTTGTGTGGTTTCATTTTTATCTAACATTCTTACTACTAGCTCTTCTAAAGCACTCCACAATAAAGCTATTCGTATTTGGTCCTTTGTTCATAGTGTTGTCTGGATTCCACATATTAAAAGCAACAACAATGACACTTTTGGCTTATATTATCTGCCAAAGAACATGCCTATCAAATAACTACACAAACCAGTGACATTCTCCACTGATATGCTTAGACTTAAGTTGTTTGACACGGTTTATAATAAAGTCACTAAATATTCAATCTTGGATTAATTATATCTGTAAATGGGCTATTCAAATGACAGGAACATTCAATAAATAAAACCAATGATTTACTGATATCTAGTCTTCCAATTCTTTTTCAAGCAACTCAAATGTTTGCTTTATCTATTATTATAATACTTAGGTGCTAAGAACTTTCTTTTATTCTGCCCTTTGTAACCGGGTGAGTAGCCAGACTCATAGAGCGAGAGGATTGCATTAGGACAATACACTGTTCTTTGCAGTCAGCCCAGGGTGCTGAGGTACCCTGGGCTCATATCATATGAAGTTGCTGAAAGGGAGCAAGAGTGGCAGCAATGTGTCCTGAGTCCACAATAAGGCAACTAAGTGATTGGCTGCCTTTACTACTTTGGCCTATCTTTCTAAACCCTCTCCTCAGATGGGCCAATTTACCCACAGGGATGAATAGATATCTAGCTAACAACTGTTCCTGTATCTAACTCAGTCATAATTAAACCCTTAATGGCAATCATGAAAATCTCCTTATCACTCGTTAGGTAATTGCAGACACAGAGAATGAAAGCTTAACTATAATTGTGGGTCTTGTTGCCAGCTGAATATTGAAATGTGTTAGTATTGTGATTACTTAATGTCCCAATGTGGCTTGTAGCCAATGCTTAAAGTATACTCCAGAAAACTATAACAAAAAGCATAAACAAAGCTTAATTCTCTAATAGCATCTTAATTCTGCTTACATTGAGAATATATAAGCTTTGCTATTCTGAAATTAAGCCATGTCATAGAGTAGTTCCCTATATAAACTAAGTCTGAAGTGAAGATAATAGTATAAGGGTCACCTATCTAGAAATAAAATCATCTGGTTACATATCCTGGCTCTTACTTTTCTCAAATAACTTTCACTGTAATCTATCTTTTTTTTAACCTGTTAAGAGGAGTATCAGTCAGCTATTCCTGCTTAAGAACATCATCAAATCCAATGGTCTAAAACAACCATCATTTATTCTTGTCCATGGATCTGCCAGTTGGCTGGGGGGTTGGTTGACCCAGGCTAGGCTCAGCTGGGCTTGGATAGCCTTGATTCCAAGAATTAAGTTGAATCAAACTCTATCCCACATTTCTCTCATCCTCCTTAGAGTGATGCTTTACCTGGGGCATGCTCGTCTCACACAGAAAGTAGAAGTGCAGTGGTTAGCCCAAACACAAAAGCACATTTCAAGCAGTTGCTTATATCACATCTATTAAAAATCCATCAACCAGAGTAAATCACATAGCTGAGCCCAAAGTCAAGGGGAGGAGAAATATACTCTACCCTTAACTGGAGGAATTGCAAAGTTATAAGGGAAGAGTATGGATTCAGGGATGGGTGAGGAATAAGAACAAATAACTGTCTGCAACAAACATTAGATCAGTGGTTTTCAAATTATGTCCATATGGCTTTAGAGTTTTAAAAAAGTTCTTCACTGTAGGCAGAGTTTCCAAATTCATACCCAACCATAAACCAGGGAATTTATGTGTTCATCAATTTTATAGACAATTCTCAATTTTCGATGGACTGACTCTTCATTTCTCAGGTTCACTGTGTTAAAAATAATAAACATACACTTTAAAAAATAAAAAATATAAATTAATATTGCTTAGTGTCTATATGTAAGAATGAATGAACTGCTTAGCTATAGAACCCAATAATTGTTATATAGTATCTAAGGCAGTGCACAACTACCTTTCCCCCTGACTAAATATATAAGTAGTTCCAAGGAATAGCATCACCTACCTCTGCCAACAGTTCACTTTGAGAATAGAACAGGAGTCATTGTAAAGGTAAAGCAAGGGAGAGTCAAATTTCTCCTGATTCCAGGGCTGTAATAATATCTGATCAAATAGATGTAGAAGAAATTAGAGGAAAGTACAGACATGGAGCCATATCATTGTCATACTCTTTTCTAATATTGTAATAGAGGTAAATTAATTTAACAGATAGTAACAGACAGTTTTTTTAGTGAACACTAAATTTTTGTCCTTTTTTGTGAGATAATTTGTAGGATAGTGGCAGAACTATACAGTTGTGGTCCTTTTCTTCCTAGGAATACATCTCGAATACACTCCCCAACCTCTATTGTATTAATAGTTGGTGCAGTGGTGTGAGGTGTTTCTGGTTAATGAATTGTGAGCACAGCTGATATGTAACACTTCCGGGCCAAGTCAATTTAAATGCATGTGTTTTTGACACACTGTCTCTTTCCCATCCAGCCACTTAATGAAGAAGAGAACAAAGCCCTAAAACATGATTGAGCTGCATAAAGGAAAAATCCTATTTCTATGAAGCAGAACTTCACTACCAGCCAGATTGGATTTTGATATTTGAAAAATAAATCTTCGTTAATTTAAACTACTGAGAATTTAGAGTGGTTTCTTATAATCATTAAGATATACTGACCAAAAGACGAAATTATGCCAACAGTGGTATGCTAATGTAAAATATTCAAAAACATTCAATAATAGGCTTAGTGGCTGGGCCATGTTTAATGAGGAATCAGTTAATATTGGAGGCTGGTAGGCTAAAGGGCCTTGATATTATTTAGCATAACGTTTGGTAAAACTATTAGAATACAGATATTGTGCCTTTGATCAGGTAGCTCTAGAAAAACTGTTTGGAAAGAAGGACTGTATTAGTGTGTGTTAGATGACTACTGGTGAATTTGGCAAGCTATCAAACAAAATAGATGAGCTATAGACATAATTGGTAGGTTTACAAACAAGCAAAACTAAGCTGAGAGAGATCAGAAGTTCTGGAACTTGCTACTAAACTTCAAGTCATAAAAGGTAGGATTGGAAAAGACCAGGCAATACAGACTTAGAGACAATTCTCAGTTGAAGACAGCAAGTCAGCCACGGCAAAGATCAGGATTTTGTTCCAGACGGCCTCAAGTTAGCACAATTAACTTGAGGCAGAGAAACAGGAGGGAGAAAGAAGCAAGAAATAAATCAGGCTTAAGAATTGTCTAGGAAGGAATATGGTTAGTGGCATATGGATTTGATTAGAAGCAAATAGATCCTATGCCTACTGTTTTTGCCAAAACACTCACAGATACCATGAGGCCAGGCTACACAGAGCCTTGTTCAATCTATGAAACTAATTTTGGGCCCCCAAGATTAGAAGCAGATTAGACTCTGATAGACAGTCTGCAAAAACTGCACAGCCTTCCAGGAGCACACATGCCCCAATGCCAACTCAGGTGTTATTACAGAAAGTAACTGACAAAGAATAAACTTCCGAAGTCAGAGAGAAGAGACACCAAAAACAAGGGGCAATGAGTCCCTTCCAGAGAACAGCATCCAGGCCTAATCAAAGTGGTAACTTCTCAACTGTCAGGGCAAGTGGCTTTAGAATGCCTGTACATTGGGTATGGGAGAAGCAAGAAACATGCCTTTTTAGTTCGTAGGTCCCAAACAACAAAGAGCCAAAAGTGGACTCATGGAGAGCACTGCCCATTGTGTGGATAACATAGGTTTAGCACTGGATACACTGATTGCATTGAGCGTTCTCTCTTGGGGAAAGCAGTGTGTGTGCTCTATATTTGAGAAATTGAGAAATTTTCTCATTTGAGAAAAATGAGATAATTGACGTTTCATGTCTAGAATGGCTGACGGTGGCGTAAGTTGCTAGTGTTCATCACTAAATGTGTTTTCTTCCTGAGCATATCACCAGACTATAGTTCTTAGATTCTTTAGTTTTTTAGAACTATATAACTGATGCCAAAGGAAGGTTAGGAGAAGTGATATGTCACTTCCAGGTTTAGGTGGTTAAGAGTGACTGTGCACGCTCCCCATCGCTTTTATCGTCCATACCACTAAATGCAGAGAAAAACGAGGCCCTAGGAGGTGTTGTATCCATAGGGGACAAGGATCCTGAGTCTCTCTTTGACAGCGTGGAGCAGAGCCTTGCCCCTTAGCTGCTACCCTCTGCCAATCCACACTGAACGATGATATAGGAGAACAATAAACTTTTATTGTATTAAAACGCTGAGAATCTGGGGTTTTTTTACAGTAGTTTGCATATCTTGCATAAGTGATCTTTACTGTTTATAAACCATTATTTTTAAATTATTTTTATATTTCAGGTTGATGTCTGTAAAATTGTAAATGTGCATCACATATTGGATTTCACTTTAAACTAATTGTTTTGCATTAAATCCATTTTGCAGCATACTACTAGTTATATTAGTTTTATAACTTTATTTTCCTTTTTTGGTTATTTATGACTTGCTTTCTACTGGGTTAATTTCTGTATACTTGAGTTCCATATAAGATATCACAGGAACAGTGGGGTTATATTACTAAAAACTAAATCAATCAAATCTGGGATTCTTCATTTATATGTGAAGTGCACAATACCGTTCCATTTGTAATTGGGTAATTTATTTATATGGCATCATAATGTTTTTTAAAAAATGCATAATAATTTTCCTCCATTTTTGTAGAGTGTATCTTTACCTAGAAAAGAAATGCTAAAGTGAGAAGAAGAGTAGTTGTTAAACTAAGATGTTATTGCTAAGTATCCTGTGGGCATACAAAAATTATTTTTAATAACAGATGCTCATTGAATTCACAATTGGAATGGAACTCATTGACCATTCTAATGCCTTATCTAGTACAACCTCTTCATTATTCAAATAAGGAAACTGAGCCTTAGAGCAGTGAATTAATTTTCCCAAGTTCACAGAGGTAGAAAGTCGAGAGCCAGGCCTAGGAGCCAGATCTCCGAATGCCTAACCCACTGTTCTTTCCACCGCAGCAAATTTCAATGAGCTATGTATTATACTTCAGAGAAACTTAGGAATTTGGGGGTTTTGTGAGTTATAATGATAATATGATAATTTTCACCTCAGATGAGTGTATATTTATGAAAATCCAATAAAACCCCCCAAAATATAATTTTAGAATCTGATAAACTATATTAGAAAGATTAAATAGACATTAAATAGTAAGGAAAATGGAGAAAAAGAAGACTAATAATAAGGTATTTGCCATGCAAGATTTTAAACCTTACCATAAAATTACATAATTAAAACAATGTGGTAATAGTATTAGAACAAACATCTGGTCAATGAATTAGAATCAAATAATCTAAAAACAGAACCTGAAAATGAGATTTATATATTGTAAGAGATGGCAGAATAAATCAGACAAAATAAACAGTCTGATGGTTGTCCACTCTTCATAAGCAAGTCTGCCCAAATCTAGGTGTTACTTTTCCAGGTGATAGACTACATCGAGGGGGAGAAAAGAACCTTCGCCAAATCTCCTGTTCAAAGCTTCTTTGCTTAGAAGTAGTGCCAGTTACATTTGATTTTGTTGAGGGTTTGAGAAAACTTTGGTATCACTATACTGAAGAGTTGAGAATTTTGGTGAGATGTTACCATGCACCCATAGACGTAACCTCTTCTCTGCTGTGAGAGAGGTTAATGTAAGAGAGTCAGAATACCTCCTCCCGCATCTCCAAAGAATCGCTAAAAGGTAAAGAAACAATGAAGCCTGCTTACTAGTGCCTCTATAGGGATTCTGAAAATTCTATCTCACGTCAAGTACAACAGCCCAGAGAGGGGATTCATGCTTAATTTGTGCAAGTCCTAAGACAAATGGACATACTAAGCTCATAAGAAGATGAAGAAATCACAGCAGAAATATCGATAGCTTTTAGAACATAGATACCAATCTTCTATTTATGGTAACAGCATAAAAAGCAAACAACCTGGAAAAATATTTACCGATGCTATATGTTAATAGGCAAAATAAGGGGTTAATATGCAAAAGTTTCACATAAAATCAAGAGGAAAAACAAAAAACTTACTGGGTGAGTAGTGAAAAGATATGAACAAGAAGTTCACAGATAAGAAAATATGAATGATAAGAAAATATGAATGTTCTGATATGTTACAGCCAAGAGTAGAAATATTCATAAGATTTATAACAAAACATTTGTAATATGAATTTTAATTTTTTTGCATTTGAAATCTTTGGCCTATTTATCCCTTTTTTATTTTTGGAATCTATCCTGAATTTTTTTTAAAGAATGACAAGATTTACATACATAACAATATTATTGTTAAGCTGAAGTTTTAAGTTGAATCAGAGTGAAATCAACGCAAATTAACCAATGTAAGAGAAATGTTAAATATATTGCAATGGAATATTATGTAACTAAAAATGAAAATTAGAAAAATATTTTAATAATAATTGTTGGAATAATTCAGAAGATATTAAAATAGTTATAAAATTATAGTACAAGTAAAAGCTAGAAAAATTATGTATCAATATCTCAATTCTATAAAAGTGTATATGTGCAAAAAAGACTAGAAGAAAATATCTGCTAAATATAAAAGAGTCAGTATTACTGAATGCTGTAATTATGAATAGGTGGTAATTTCCTTTTTGTACTTTTCCAAATTTTCAAAATTTGCATTCATAACTTCAACAATCAGAAAATTTTAATATGCTTGTCTTCTCCCAATAACCCTACACATAAATATTATTACAGAATTAAAAGCTACTCCACCAACTAAAGATAGCATGTAACTATATTCTCCTAGCTATTCTATTTTTAAGGAATTATTAAGGAGATACCACAAAATTTTACAACTAATTTTCTTAAACCAAAGATTCCTTTTATATTAAGATCTCTTCTATCTTTTTTCCTAGTTGAACATTCATTAAAATAGTTTTAATTATATCTTCCTTACTGAAATATGAAATTTGAATATTTTACTTTGTGTGGCAAATTGCATATCTCAGATTCAGTTATAGACACAGAGAGGGTTTGAAACATGTGTTTATTAGATCCCTATTGGTCCCTTCAATCTTTATCATATTGTTTCAGAGGAGTCAAGACAACTGTATCCTGATCTTGTTGCCCTTCTAATTTCTTTAGGTTAAAAAATTTATGTGCAAAACCTCTAAATTGCGTTGACAATCCACAATAAAATCCTCATCTTGTCTGTACTAGAGGGTGGGTAGGAAGAGACAGAAAGAAATCTTTCAAACTGGTATTTACAGAACTTTTAATAACCAATATACCTTTAGCATTATTTTTAAGACTTCTTGCAGGACATTTGAAGCAATAAGAATTGCAAAGTTTAGAATAATTCACAGCTAAGTACAAATCTCAAGAGCAGCTATCTTTTATAAGATGTAATGTGGTTATTAAGATCATTTATATAAATTGAAGTTTTAAAAACTGCATAGCATGGAAAATAATTTGGTGAGATGTTATCTGTTGCTTTGATGAAATGAAAAAGGTCTTTTCTCTTGTCGGGTTAAACAGAAATAATATTTGTTCTTAATTGCAAGACTTCACAGAGCTTTTTATAAGCTAACGTGCATTCTAAATCTTACTCAAACTTAACACATTATTCTCATCCCAAGCCTGCATTTTTAAGAATTGCCTCAACATAGTGTTCCTCAAAGAACACTTTGAGAAATGCCTGTCCTAACGATTCTTTTACTATCACTTTTAATGTATGAATTTTCCCCCCAAATTTGTATATTTTCTCTATACTATGATTGCAAGTGATGTAAGCTAGCTATAACTACTCCCTCAAATGACTATAAATATTATGCCAGTTTTTGTCTCCTAAGAACACACTGACTGTGGTTTATTGAGAGAATAAACGGAGAAATAAGAAAAAGCAAAATAGCCTAATTTGAAACAATTTGCAGAATACAACCATAACCACACAGCCAGGTACGATGGGAACTGGAAGATCATTTAGGATCAAAACAGCTCTAGAGAAGCAAGATGTCCCCTCAGTGCATGTCTTCCCTCCCTCCCTGCTTTAATGTTCCACATGATGCCGGCTCAGTCATCCTCTTTCTCTGCATCTATCACTCCTGCTGACACTTGTGCGCTAAGTCTCATTATTCTCCTCTCTATTGAGGCATTTTCTTCACCCTGAGTTCTGCAACCCCATAGTTTCTGCTTACTGCTTCCTTCCTGTGTATCACTCAGCAACTCTACCCTCCCATTGTCTTCAGCCTTCCTTTGAATGTCCCATTCAAACCTCACAAAAGAGATGAGAATCTGATGGGGACTGCCAGTCTCATCCCTTTTTAGACAGCCCAGTTGGTAACATTGCTCTCTCCAGGACAACGTACACTCTGCTGGCCAGACTCTACGTGGGTGCCTTTGTGTCCGGCACACACTCTGGGACCAATTGTATGTGGTAAGAGAGGTGACGTCACCTGCACAAGGAACCCCTCTGAGGGAATGAAGGGGTAAAAGGCACCCTGGACCAAGGAATCTCCAAGGAAAACCATGACAACCTCAGGTAACTTAGGATGTCCCTTTTTAGCATTGTTTACATCTTCTTTTATACTGCATTTAGTACATCATTGATAATTTTATATTTTTATTTATATATTTTTGTGAGGAATTAAAAATTGCCCCTATTTCAATTTGTATAGAGTATTGATAAATGCTTAAAGGAAGAATAAACGCAGCAGATGGGATCCTCACTGAAACCTCAGTAAAAAATGTAAAACTCATTTGGAATATTTGCTGCAACAGAAATTAAAGCTACCTCTAAAGAATATCTAGTTTAGTGGACAAATTTGAGCCATGAAATTGAAAAATCCACCAGTTGCTTGAAATAATGCATTGATTAGGTATTCTTATTAATAAGGCAGGAGTTCTTATACCTCCAGTAGTATTCTTTGCTGCTCTGAATTGAAGATGTAGAAAGGTAGGTCTGGGACTCAGTTAAGACAATCGTTTCTTTCCTTAATCCTTACAGCCGAGTTGACCAGAGATGTTGAGGCTGAGAAGATGCATTACCCTCCAATGCAGGACGTCAATAAGACATATGCACTGAAACGGGTCGGGTACCATCTAAGGCCAAGAAAATGACAAGTGGGGAATGTAAAAAAGCCTTGTGCTCTGTCATCAATAGTTTGAATGCTCGAGAGAGGTCAAGACCCATAAGATTAGCTCCTTCTTCTGTCACACAAAAATTGAAAGGCTAGTTTAAACCATGCTTTTATAATAGCACTATAAAGTAAGGTCATTCTTCCATGTATGCCAATAAGAACATTCACATCTGCAGCAATTTGTGCGATGGTAAGCCATAAAAGCAAAAGAAAGAGCACTTGGTCATATATATTCTTAGGGAACCCGAGTGCGCAGAATCAATGAAACAGGAAAGTCACCGAGTGAGCAAGAACACAAGGGCCCTGGCATCGGAATCATGTTAATTGAGTTACTTCTTCAGCTCAATTTGTACCACTGGTGGTAACATTTCCTCTGAGGGTGCTGGTGATCGATAACATGACTGACAATGGTAAGCAATAGGAGTTAACTTCTCTTTCAGTGGCGTTACTGAGATGCTTCTATGGTGTTGGTGTTCACAGGCTCTGTTTCATGTAAGTCCAGCAAGTCCACACAGACTCTGCCTCTAATGACTGTGTATTAAATGGGCCCTGATGTCAATTTAAAAGGTAAAGATTCACATCAGTTTACTATCTTCACCAATCTACATCAAATCAATGTTCACTAGGAATGCAAAATAAATGTTAATGCAAATCTAAGGAACTACAAATCCAATTGCAATAACGCTATTAAATTTGGTGACTCATTTTTACATTAACCAATGAAGGAGTGTTCTTGGATATTTCCCAAAACATGTACTGCTTCTCAATAGCAGCCTTACTTGGAAATAGTCTATATTTGTGACAAATTTGACACTTTCAATGCTTAAATTAACTAGTTTTTTTCCAGATGCCAAGACTTCTAACCCATAAACCTAGAAGGAAAGATGCAAAATATTCTTTCAAGTCTGAAAAGGAGTTTCCCATAAACTTATTTAAGACATAAAAACTCTTTGATAAGTATCTTAGGCTTAAGACAACTAACCTGAAATGGCTTCCACTTAAAGAATTCTGAGAGATCTTGTAGTAGCCTAAAAAGTTATTACTCTCATTACATATGGTCATATTAGGGGTGAGTAAAGTTTGTAAAAGAAGCAAAAAGATGACATTTCAAATTGTTTTCCAGATGACTCCCTATAAAGTAAGCCTGTGGCTTCAGCATAACCCAAGCTCAACAGGTAGGAAGAGCACAAAACAATCCAAAACAGGCAGCATTGTTCTCAGGGAAAACAATCTTTAAAGAAAGTCAAAGCAGTTCTGAATGAAATGTAAAGAAAAAAAAAATTTTTTTTTTCCAGTGATCAGAACAGAGGGTTGTGGTTCACTGGTTCTGTCTCAAAGGACTCAGGAAACTGGGAGGGACACCGCTTTCCACACTCCACAGGCCACATGGAAACTTGGCGGATAAAGAAAAATCCCCAGGGCTAGTGACTGGTCAATTACGAATTGTAATTCAACTGTCTCTACAGTTGCCAGAGAAACCAACTTGGGAGCTGTGGTACCTTTTGAGACATGACTAAAGAATGGCCATGGCTGATTAGAATACAGTGCTAAGAGCAGCGTTTGATCCATGGCCGAGCAGTGCATCTACCAACTGCTTGATCAGTGAAAAAGACAGAAGAAGCATATGGTCATGTCAGCACACCACAGCTCCCCCGTCCACAGCTGACTTATCTGGTGTTAAACTGAAAAAACTGATACTTCAGACACACGAATCTGCCACCTTTCAAGGATATGACATCCACTGAGAACAAAAATGCGAAAACAAAACAATTCTATATATAGCAGGTAAACACCTTGACAAATATGAAGGCTTTCAATCATGTCAAAGTATTTTAAACATGTCCACTTTGCCACTCCTCTCCAGATACTTAACGTTTCCTAACATAAGAATAGAATAAATGCAGGAGAGAAATCAATACTCTGCACATCCAAATTGTTCAAGCCTGCCACGGCAATCAAACTTTCTTCTTTTTCTCTGCAGAGAGCTCAGAGGCAGGCTCTCAGTTCAGGGATGAAACATTCTCACCGCTCCTTCTCTAAATATAAATATAGATAAGAGAAACATTAATTTCCTGAAAATTTAGCTGAAGAATTATTATTAGCTGTGTTTTCAGCCGTGGTTTTCTCCGGCTGTATTGAATGATTCTTTTGTAAACAACCTTGTCAGTAAAGCCCCTTGTAGCTGGTAACTTTTTAATACTGAGTAATTGGTAAAGAAGATCTTTTCTCATGATTTAGTTAAAAAGAACTTCATGTACACTTTTAAAAAGGATTATTTGCCATGAATTTTAACACTCATGAAAGCTGTTATATTAGCAGCTCTGGAGGCCAGAAATTTCCATTTAGCCACAAAGTTCACAGAGCCAGAAAGACTTTCTTCAGAACCTTGGAAATGACCGTGAAGAGACTGTAGTCTCCACTCCCAAATGATGAAGGCAGGAGCATTATGACAGGTCCGGTTTGGGCGATAGTTTGGCATTTGTTCAGAGAGAACACACCTATCCAGAATGCAGGCAATCCATGAACTCATTTACAGGAGATTATCTCATTAGCATCGATACCAACTAATCTTACGAATAGACTGGGGGACTCCTCCTCCAACCTCCTTTCCAAGGCACTGATATTTTCCACATTACTTGCCTCTCCTATACTTTAAAAAGATTTCATTAAAATCAAGCTGGGTTCTTTTTCTCTCTTTGATGGTCAGTGCTTCTTAGCATAGTATTCAGCGCCTTTATCCTTAGATATCCTTGCAGTCCTTAGACTGTTCCCTCCCAGAATGCTCATGCATTTGACGGCTGGCTCCAGAAGGCTGGAACTTCCGAAGACAATATTCATGGTTGGATGGCCCAAAACTGTTAGTCTTTTGAAAAGAATTTCTTAATATTCACTGATTTCTAACAATGTAATATATGTCAAAAGGGAGCCTAGAAATATCAGCAATTTGAGTTTTTGAATAGAAATAAACTCACAAGAATTTAATTATTTTTAAAAATCGAATTAAATTCTAGGAATTTAATTTAATGTATAAAGACTCAGATGCCCACTTTTTGCTATCAAAATTCTTCTTTGTGTGATTTTCTTAAATGTCATTATTTTTTCCAAATATTTATTATTCTGAAGAAATTGCTCATGAAATAATATTTTATCAAACTTACCGTAATGGGAAAACAGCTATTTACATTATCAGCCATGTTCATTAACTTCTTTATTCTGCTTCTTGGATCATATATGGCTTATAAAATTTGGAGGTTATAAGACATAGTGCAATTCCAATATTCATGAAAAATGTAATGAGTTAAAGGTTTGAATGTTTTAATTTTGCTTTAAAATATTCTTCACTGGAAACTCTTTTTTTTGTCAGAAAAGTACATGGAGATTTGTTATTTGATTAAATTTTTTGAAATGAGTCCATTACATGATTCTATATGGTCAGATTTCTCCAAAGAAATCAAATACAGTTGAGGAAAATATATTGGATTGATTTACTCTGCTGTTTACCTATATTCATGTGATGTTTTCCAATATATATATCAAAACACTAGACGTCAGAACTCATTCCTATTTATAATCATAAATTTTTATTTGGGTGGTGTAGTCTCCCACTTCCCGTCTTCACATAGTAAAGTCTTGTATGCCTATTACAGGGAGAATGATAATGATAATAATAATTAAAGACTTAGACAAGAACATTTGGTTTAATAAATATTGAATTATAAATACTGATAGGGCATACAAATATTAAGATCCAGGATGGTCACCTCTCCCTAGTTTGACAATTACTGAAGAAAAAAAACTTTCCATTTTTTTTTTTAACTTAGCTTTATACAGTGTATTAAAAATGTCAAAATCTTAACGTCCTTATGGCAAGAGCATAAGTCACATTCTGGTTAAGCAATGGGACGTATGGCTGCAGAAGCAGACAGGAGCTAGTGTACTGGGTTAAGGAAGTTAATGTTACATCTTGTTAACCATCATGAAATATTAAGGGAGGAAGTGGCATACCATGTTTTCATTTAGAAATGTACCTCTGGAGTCAGTGTGGAAGGTGGGTTAAAATTAGAGGCAGCAGGAGGCAGAAGTCCCCTTACTATATGTAATGATAGCCAAGACCATAGATTGCAGCCTATAATAATTATAGACTGTAACAATCTAGGCAAGAGATGATGAAGGCCTAAAGTAAAGAATAAAGTATGAAGAGAGTTAGAATGTTTGGAGATGTTTGAGAAGAGTAACCGGACTTGATGACCCAACGAATATGGAGTAGGAGTGAAAGATGATTCAAGGATAATTTCAGGTTTTGATTTGAGCGATACGGGATGGAAGAGATTGTCATGGAGCAAGGTAATGGGAGCAGGCAGAAGAGCAGTGAGTTGGGGAAGGCCGCAGGCACTGTCATGGGGGTTTCAACAAGAAGTACTGGTGGGACATCAGACAATGGCCAATAAAACACAATCTTCCTTCCTCACTAGAGAATGGACACATTTTCCTGGAGTGCTTCATTAAAATATTTTGCCATTAGAGTACAAAGTTCCTCTAACTCAGTGCTGGCAAAGGGTGCACTGGATTTGAAAAATGAATAAATGCAAAAAGGAATGAATACATTCACTTTGACACCTGATGCATTGGTTGCAATTATTTCTGCGTGTCTCTATCTCTCACTAGACTGAATGTCTTGAGAAGTCCTTGTACCTTCAGAATCTAGCAAGTAACAAGTAAATAGAAAACGTTCAATTAGTATTTATTTGTTGACAGATTAAATTTATTAATGATTACTTTAGGAGTTAATCAGCCAGGTTGCCTCAAAATTTTACTATATTGGGGGTACGAGCAAGTCAATTTAGGAAAGGAATTAACTCTTTCCCATCCATGTGACACTTCATTAGTTTGCTTAGGCTTCCATAACAAAGTACCACCAAATGGGTGGCTTAAACAACGGATATTTATTTTTTCAATATTCTGGATGCTAGAAGTATGAGAGCAAGGTGTGCACAGGGTTGCTTTCTTCTTAATTCTCTCCTTGGCTTACAGGTAGTCATCTTCTCCCTGTGTCTTTACCTTGTCTTCCTTCTGTACATTTCTGTGCCCAAATTGCCTCCTCTTATACGGACTCCAGTCATATTGAATTATACTCTACCTTAATACCTCCTTTTAGCTCACTTTCCTTTTCAAGACTGTAGCTCCAAATACAGTCACATTCTGAGGTAAAGGGGGTTAGGACTTCAACATGTGAATTTTTATGAGACACAATTCAGTTCACAACAGGCATCATTTGGAATTCTTGAAAACTATAGGATGGGTCTCTCCAGCAATTTGAGACTTCACCAGTTATTACTTAGCAACCTGATCTGTAGTCACCTTAATGCTTATATCCTTATAATTACCCAGTTCCTTGGTATTCCATCAGTATATCATTCAATTGGATAATATGAGCTAGTTCACTAACATTGCTATGTGAATTTCTAAATACTTTTCTGAGTATAAAGTTATAGTGTGCAAGGTGCTAAATGTATATTGTGAGGAATGTATATTCTAATATTTTAGAGATTAAAAAAATGCCATGAAAATACACTAGATTTTTTCAGAGTCAATATAATTATCAGACTTATTTTCTCTTCTGTATTTCATAGAGGAAAGGATTCATTAAAAAACACACAGAGAAATTACAAATATTTCTATTATTAGTGTTCCTGTGTCGATGAAATATGTCTCCGAGAGCAAGTGTTTATTCCGAAGACTTCATGCCTTTCCTTTAAAATGGATCTCAGGACAGACATTTCTAGTTAAGTTGAAGTTTCAAATGTTGAGCTATCATACTGACCTTAAGATAAAGGTAAGGCAGGAGGGTGAAAGGAAAATCAGCCTCTCTGCGTTCAGGGAAGCAAGTAGCCAAAGAAGGGCTGTTTCCTTCACTAATCACACTACCCACACCATGTACTGAGGACAAGATTCCACTTCTCCACAGAGGACACTTGTGGGGCTCAGGAGAGGCATGAAATGAAATCTAATCTCCAATTCTTAGGTCCCATTTTGTCCTTCTGACGATTCTTCTCTTTTTCCACAAAAGAAGTGGTATAAGCTCTTGGAACTCAGAATTTTCCCTATGAAAGAAATCATCCTACTGTAACTTGTAAATGCCTTAGATCGCTGAAATAAAGAGCTTAAACTTAATTTTTCATTAACATAAGATTTTTTTTTTGCATCTAATTTTACCAAAAATGTAAGCTTTGGGAGAAGAGAATAAATTTAACCTGCTCACTGGGCCAACCTAAAATTCTTTTTTCTCAATCTTTACCCGTTTTACATAAACTACATTCCATGTAGCAGCAGGACAGATCTAAAATCAGCATGTATGTCAAATAGGAGAATATTCACGTAGAGTAATTTATACAGGGAGCCAATTTAAACACCTCATTTAAATTTTATGGAAATGGTCTTGCTTGTCCAGCAACTGGTTGTGGAATAAGGTTAGGAGGAGCTTATTTTCTGGCCCCTAATTTTCTCTATTTCTTTGACACTGTCTTAATATCTAGCCTCTAGCACTCCTCTATCCAAACAACACAAAACAAAAATAATTTTCAGACTTAGGTAACTCCTTCAAGCTAAGACATTTCCCTTGCAAGCTAATTGCCATTTGCTAAGGCAGAGGTGGTCTAATACACCTTCAAGCCAACTTGTAGGCTATTAGACACTGAGGCTCACACTGCTGCTCTGTCCATATTCACTGTTTATTAGGAATTCAGGCTGGTGGGTGCACAGACACCTCATCAACAGATACAAGTTGGGCATCAAAGCTCTGATGAGAGTAAAGAAAAAGCATAAATTTATATCTGTATCTTAGACTTTATCTGGCTCTAAAAAATCAAAGTCAAATTAAAGCAGAAAGGGGAAAAAAAGCCTTGAGGTTCATCTAAATCGTGTCAGTGTACAAATTCTACAGTTGATTTCATAGCATAAAAATAACTGATGATTTTTCTCCTCTTATCTTTAAAATTTTCATATTCGCATAGTTCTTTGGGCTGGCCTTTCCAAATCTTTAAAAAATGTTAAAACCTAAAGCCTGCTTAATGACTAACTTTTATAAAGTGGAAGACAATTTCTGATTTGCCCTACACAGATCTTAAAGAACAGTAGCATGCAGGGGAGAGGCAAATAACTAGCATTTGGCTGCTAGGAAAATGGACTCATTGGGAAGTCACTCTGACTTCTGAGACTCAATCAAAAATACAACTCACTGCTGAATTTGAAAACCGCAGCCAGGTCATCCCCATGTTGTATTATAATAAGGAAGTTTTTATATTCTAATGACCATGATGTTAAGCCTTGTTTGTACTTGGTCTTCCTTGCAACACTATCACAGTTCATCTTATTAAACGATTGGGCCACCTTTAACTTTACACCCACTTTCTCCAGACCACAGTGTTTGATCATAGATTTATAGATCATTTAACACATGCGATAGCTATTTCACCAACAGCCTTGCTGTCATTAAGCAGCAGCTACTGTTAAAAGTTCAGGAACAAGCCCAGCAGGATGATAAAAAGAATCAAGACACAGTGCCTACCCAACTGTCACAACAACAGGAAGAAGTATCTGGTGCCCAGAACAGTCAGCAGAAAGGGCACCAGCAATGGTGGGCCTGATTCTTTACACTTTTTAGAGTAGCCGCCCTCCCTTCCCAGCTCTATCTCAAACGACAAGCCAAGGAACCCCATAAAACTACACAGAGTGCAAATTAGACAGTTGTTTTGTCAGAAGCAACCCCATGGAATCACTGGTCTCAAGTCAGAGGAGGTTTTCCTGAAAATTAAGAAGAAATTCTTGGTGAACGTTGACGGAGAGGGAAAAAATTTTTTTCTTTTGTCTTACCAAAAATAAGTTTATTTTAAAAACATAAATTTTTGCTTCTTGGAACCCACCATACACCGTGGAAATGAGAAAACCTCTTTTGTTATATGTTCATTTGTTATTTTTTGTAACATATTCATCCATTCATTTTCATCACCTCGTAGTATAGTTATATCATCATTTCCAACACTGGTTCTTGCCATAGTGATACTGTGGGATTGAACTAGAGCATGCATGCAAAATGTATTGGGTGGGACACAGAACAAAATAAACATTTGATAAGTGGCAACATTGTCTTATTGTGAAGAGCAAGGAATAGATTCCTATAAACTTGAATTAAGTGGCATTATATTGGCAAGTGTCAAATTTCTGGCAATAAATTAAAAATAGGTATCATCACCAAAGAAACAGACTGCACTTCCAGAATTTGTTTATGAGTCAATTAGAATGGATTCTTTCACAAAATGTTATGGATAGCAATGAGGCTCCAGGCCAGCCCCCCAAATCATTACCTTTTATGAGTCTGAAATAGTATAATCTTTTACAGATAGACAGAAATAAATTCTGCTTTAAGGATATCATATTTTTTATTCTTAAAAATTATTTTTTGGGGCCTGGCATGGTGGCTCATGCCCGTAATCCTAGCACTCTGGGAGGCCGAGGCCGGAGAGTCACTTGAAGTCATGAGTTCGAGACCAGCCTGAGCAAGAGCGAGACCCC
>CAUYRT010084630.1:0-11605 GCA_963574885.1 Lepilemur ruficaudatus
ATAATAGAAAGAAATTAATTGGCCAACCAAATATATATAGAAAAAATTAGCCGGGCATGGTGGCGCATGCCTGTAGTCCCAGCTACTTGGGAGGCTGAGGCAGAAGGATCACTTGAGCCCAGGAGTTTGAGGTTGCTGTGATCTAGGCTGACGCCACGGCACTCTAGCCTGGGCAACAAAGTGAGACTCTGTCTCAAAAAAAAAAAAAAAAAAAAAAAGAAATTCCAGCTTTTACTCTGTATGTATCAGTGAACAAAACTCTTACAGATCAAGAATTCTTGCCATCGTCTGAGAAATGTGGTAGGTCACTTAAAAACTTTATCCCTACAGCCAAACTCATATTGGCAGATGATCTTATGGCATGTTTTTTGACAGAGAAAAAAGACTACAAGTATTATCAGAGAAAGGAAACAAGAAAGAGGAGGGAGGATGATTAGGAATGAATGGTATGTTGTAAAGCAGGAAGAGCCAGATGGTTCCAAATGAAAACAAAGAGTCTGCCTTTCCTTCCAGTGTCGGGGAAATTGGTCCTGGCCTAAGAAGAGGTTTGGAAAGGACAAAGAAACTGCCTTGAAAAGACTTAGTCCAGTACCTCTCCAAGGAAAATATTTTAGAAAAATTGTATTACGAAAGAAAGATATGTAAGATTTGTCATGTCCCCTGGGACTTTTCGTTTTGTTATTTTGAGCCAAGAAAAAAAGGACTGAACACAGTAGTCTCACCACAAATGGAAGTGCCCGCAGATTGCCCACTCTCCAAATTCCTGAGCACATAGGGCAGACGTGGGAAGTTGGGCTGATGGGAACTGTAATCCTAAAATGAAATGAGGGCCCAAAGGGTATGTTTATCCACCTCCAACTAGACATTGTAGCATTTCTCTTCCCAGATTCTGACCATAATGGAAAAATCTTTCATTGTCTGAGATAATATCTAATAAGCGGTTTTTTATAAGAAAGAAAACTGAGTTAAACGGAGGGCTGAGAGGTAAATGCATGGAAAAACTGGTGCAATCTGCATGACAACACATACTTTATGCGCATCTGATAGATATGACCACACTCTCTTTCAAACCAGGCAAACTGAGAGAAGGTAATTTCTTTCCTAAGTAAAGGTTAAAAACTTATTGGATCAGAATAACTCATCCCCTTTTTTGAAGGCAATTTGGCATGCTTAAAAATTCAAGAAAAGGTTATATTAAATCACAATGAGGTGCCAGTGCTACTCAGAATTTGTTAGGCTTCACTTACCAGCAATTATTTACTGAACTCTGACTATGCATTAGGTACTGTGGGAGGCACTGGGGAGACCCAGGGCAAACAAGGGAGAACATCACTGCTGCATTCCTAACTTGCAGTCATCTCCCGAGGAACAATGTATTCTTTGAAAGTGACATGGATTCAGTTTTCATTTCAGAATCTAGAGAAAGCATAGCTCCAAATTTCTGGTAATACATGTCTGGAGTCCTGACCTAATCATATGAAAGGATAGAGACAAGCATTATACTTGGAGAGAAGGTACAAGTTATAAAAAAATGAGACAGATATTTCTGTGCATCTCTGTAAAAAGCATAGACATGTTGGAATTGTAAAAGTTATAAAAACAAATGTATTAAACTTGACCAATATCTGACATTTCAGAGTGAGGTCATAGTTTTATTTCTTAGTATATCACTTTTGAAGATCACTACTGCCTTAAATAAAGCTGCGGGAGCTTGTGAAATTATTTATCCTCTAAGCCTCAGTTTCCTAGTCTGTAAAATTTGAATGATAATACCTACTTTACAGAATAGTTATATGAATAAGTATTATAATCTCTCTATAGTGCTGGGTACGGCTGATCCTCAAAATGGTTGATTTCTCCCCTTTTCATTTTTCACAAATAAATGGCTGGTTGATGAAGTGGCAATTTCTCTGTATTTGAAAATGTTCATACCTGAAAAATTGGAATGAGGAATAACTGACAGAGATGATGTAGACACAAATCATTCACGAGGAAGATGGTGGGACTAGAGTGCAACTAACTGTTTTCCAACCCTGAGATTCTACAAAAGCCTTGATTAGATGTTGCCATGGAGCTTCAGCTTCCTCTTTCTTAAGAAGCAAGTCTGGATACGCAATCTGCTTTAGAGGTTCAGACCTACTTAGCTGTTTATTAAGCACTTGATGGGGAAGGCACATTCCATGTGCCTCCAACATGTTATAGTTTTCAATCCCTTCAACACCCTCGTGGGAAAGAGATTTTAAAGATGTGACGATAAAGCATCAGCATGTAAAAATTCAATATAAACCCAGTAAGTGAAAGAGTCAGGGTTTGAACTCAAGGCTTTCTACTAACTCAAATCCACATCCTTCCCCCTCAACAGCACTCAGGTCAAGATGTGGTTACATTGGAACTTGATTTATCTGGCAGAAGGCGCCATGGGTAATGGGTGTTTTTTAACTTTTGGCCCCTAATAACTAGACTCTGCATATCCTCTGTTAATTTTGCAACTTTAGCACGAGCTGCCTGTGTTTCTTGCTATTGCTGGGGCTGCTTGGACAGCATCTCACCCCTTGTGTCCTCAGAGCATAGGTGTGGGAACTAGAGAAAAAGCCAAAAATTTAATGATTTTGAACTCCCAATGCATGGGGCTCTGGACTCCAAAGCCCTCAGCTGAAAACACAGTGGGGGAGTAATGAGAAGCAGATGCATTGTTTCTCATTTTATTTAGATTTTAGGGCAGAGAAGTCATTGTAAGTCACTTTTTAAAAGTCACTGAAGTATTAGCAAATATTTTTAAATATTTTGTCACATCACAATTCAATATGGAATATGAATTGCATTTAAAATTTTTCATCCAGCCTGAAGACAATTTTGCCCTGAGGTATTTATCTGCAAGTTTAGCAAACCAGGCACCAGCTGTATTTCATAACAGGCTGGAGGGTTACCCCAGAAAATCAGGGTGCTCTGGAAGAAGTGCTAATTTTCATTAGGTCAACTGTGGATGATAAGAATTCCCGTTAGCCTTTGCAGCTCATTTATCCACGAAAGAAACTCAGTCTAAAGTTCTCTTTTCCTAAGTGAGCAACAGAAGCTGAGAGTTGAAAACAGGCAACCAGTTCTCTGTTAAAAGATCTGCTGAGCTCTGGTTTAAACCAACAACGTCTAGCAGATGATTCAGATACTATTTTGCATCCTGAATTCAAGCCTTGCATTAAATATTTGCAGCATGGAAGGCATTAAATTTAGAAGATAAACCCCCAAACAAAGAGTTCTTGACTGCCATCTATCTAAGAAGTAAATGAGTTCTACTCCAGTATTTGCGATGATCTGTGTGTTGTTGAGATCTTTTGCAGTTACTATGGAAATGGCAGGTTTAAAAAAAAAGCTATAATTTCCGTTAGTACTGCAAAAATGACCCTACTGAGCTCCATGAGTTAAATGAACTCTGCCCTGTAATTTTGTATAAGGCACAAAGGCCTCCACTCTCTTTCATTGCTCGTCTTATGAGAAGCAGTTGACTCCAATAGTTTGTGTTAGCATTAAAGAAATACAGTTTGGCTAAAAGCTAGAGCAGCATATTTCTTTAGAATTATAATATCAAATGATAATTCATTTATATTGGAAGTTTAGGAATGTGCAATGGTTAGCTAGCCTCAACTGGTAATATGCCATTTAATTTTATTTTTCAATAAAAAGTTATTTGTTATTCATTGCGAAGTTATTCTGAGGCTCCAAGGTAAGCAGAGAAAAAAAAAATGTTTAAAGTCTGGGTCACATTTGAATTGGCCAGGAAACAACAAGAGCAAAATAGATAAGTTGTTATCAGATTTGATATTTTTATCATTTGGAATATGTCTAAACTCATTACTGTTCTGACTGCACTTTTCATCAAAGGAACTGACATGCAGATTGTACACCACAGTGATATGAATATTGGAGACTTGAGAGCCACTCTTCCTTATTTGCTGACGGGCAACGAGCTATCAGAAAAGCAGAGAATCCTGCCAGGGAACGAGGGGAGTCATGTTTTGTTTTAAGTTACGCTTTTTTTGTTTTCACACCATCCACACCTGGGCTACCTAATTACTCACTGTTGTCCGGGACGGACTCCTTACTCACACTTTAAAGATGTGATCTTTCTTTGCCTGTTGTTTTATCACAGCCCTCCAGCCAACTCCACATATATATATTTAAATTCTACCCTTTTTATAAATCCCAGATCAGATGCAAGTTCTTTTAGATGTTGTCTCAGATAGTCCATCTAGCATCACTAAAATTTCCACATATAAAAACTTTTCCCAAACTACCAAGTCATTTATACTCTGTGGCACTCATTGGGTTTTCCCCTACGAATCCAACAGCTTCTTTTTAGTCTTCAATCTTTTTACTATCTCTACATCATTTCGCATCATTCACCAGACCTCTCTCTGCCCATGCTGTAGAACTGTTCTCGCTTGGTTGACCCTTATCTCTCTTAAAGCTCCTTCTCAGGCCCCTGCTGTATTCTCTTCCTTTACATACCAGTTGTTCATTCATTCATTCAACAAACATTTATTGGGTACTTATCAAGTACTAGGCTAAGTGCTGAGGATCTGCAGATACAATGATGACTAAAATGTACTCCCCTCCCTCAAGAAGTTTACAGCCTATTGGGGAAGAAAGATCAGCAAACCAAACATTATAGCTTGATGATTCCTTTTCCAGACAGGTGTAAAGTCCACTGCTATTGGAATATAGAGGAAGAGACTCTAAAATCCAGGCAGGGGAATGAATCAAAGAGGGCTTCCTAGAGGAGGTAGCCTTTGAGCCGAGTGTTGATCAATGGGTAGAATTTATCCAGATGAAGAAGAGGGTAAGTTTGAGCAGGAAAGGATTTTTCAGGCAGAAGGAATAACATGTGACAAGATATAGACACACAGAATAACATGCTTGGGGAAATAAGGAGCTTGTGTATTGTGGGGCAGTGTGGTGTAGTGGGGGAGGATATGGTCCTGAGGTTGGATCCTGGATATGTGACCTTGGAGAAATTACTTAATCTCCAAGCACCTCAGCTTTGTCCTTCATACAGTGGGAATAATATCATCTGCCTCGTGGTGTTTTGAGGGGTGGTTTAATGATAAATAACATAAGGAACCTAGTGTCAAATCCTGCAATGTAGTAGATACCCAGTAAATTGTAACTATGATTACTATGGTAATAATGATCTGATAGTTAATTTCATGTTTCAATTTGGTAGGGCCATGGTACTCAGATATTTGGCCAACCATTATTTTGGATGTTTTCTGTGAAGATGTTTTTTGAATGAGGTTAACATCTAAACCAGTGGACTCTGAGTAAAACAAATTGCTGTCTATAATGTGGGTGGGCCTCATCCAATCAGTTGAAGGCCTTAGTAGAACAAAGATTGATCTCTCTCAAGCAAGAAGAAATCCAACCATTAGGTAGCCTTTGAACTCCAACTGCAACCCCTCCTTGAGTTTCTAGCCTGACAGCCTATCCCATCAGGTTTTGAACTCATCAAGCCTCCATCATCATGTGAGCCTATTCCTTAAAATCAATCTGTGTGTGTATGTGTGTGTACACACATCCTGTTCAATTTCTCTGGAGAGCCATGACTAGTAAACAGATGGCTTACCAGAACCTATATCCACCTGCCTACCTGAGATATCCACCCACCTGGATATTTGTTAGGCATGTCTGATTTAACATCTCCAAAACTGAACTTCAGATTTACCCTCCTCACAAAATCCCACTTTCCTTGCAATCTTTCTCATCTCTGTTAATACCAACTCCATTCTTACAGTTGTTCAGGGCCAAAAACCTTGATGTCATTCTCAACTCTTCTTTGTCTCACACTCTACATCTGATTTGTCAGGAAATCTTGTTATCTCTACCTTCCAGATACATCCAGAATGCAGCCACCTTTCACCATCTGCACCACTGTCTCCATGGTCCACACTACCTGATCACTAGAGTAGCTTCTGAACTGGTCTTCCCTCGCCTGCTTCCCAGAAGCTAGAGAGATGCTGCTGTTCTCTGCCTAAAACGCTCCAGAGTTTTCCTTCTTTCTCAGAGGCCCTACACAGTCTGCTCCTCCTCTTCTCTGACCTCAGCTCCTACTCGTGTCCTCTGGGTCACTGCTCTCAGCCACTGCATCCTCCCTGCTGTTCCTCCAACTCAGCACCTTTGCAAATGTCTGAGGGCCTTTCCATGTGCTCTTTCCTCTGCCTGGAATGCCTTTCCTCCAGGTCTCTGCTCAGGGCAGTGAGGCTTTTTTGGAAAATCCTATCTAAAATTACAACTCCCTCCTCAATACTCAATTCACACACAATTCCTATCCTCCCTCCTTGCTCTGTTTTCTTCCTTAACACTTATCACCAGCCAACCTGCTAGATTTTACTTACTACCTTCTTTCTCTGTCTCTCCCTGCTAGAATTAGGCTTCATGAGAGCAGGGGTTATTAGAGGTCTTGGTTCAGTGCTGCATCCCCAGTGCCCAGAACGGTTTCTGGCATATAGTTGGAGCTCAAGAAATAGCTGCTAAATTGCTGAATGATCAAGATGATAATGATTATGATGGAAAGGTATAGAAGGGACCCCTAAAATAGAGGCTAGAGAGTTTATCAGGGTCCTGACATGTTATTTGTGATATGGGAACACATCTATCTCTCAGATCTCCCAGTCTCAGAAAATCCAATACTTGGAGGTTGAGACACACTCCTCCCATTTCCACCTAAAATGCTTATTGAAAAGTACAGGTCATTGGATTTCACTTCTGGAGATTCTAATTTAGTAGGTTTGGGGTAAGGCTTATAAATCTCTGTTTCAAAAAATGACATTGGTGCAGGTAGTCTTTGGATCATACCTTGGGAAATATTGATGAGGACTGAGTCTCGAATTGTATAAGCCACATCTGCCTCAGAGATGCATTTTATTTGGCCCAGAAAGTATTAGCTAATAAAATGCTTAGGAAAAAAATACATAACTTATCAACATTTAAAAATTAAAATATTTCCTATATTACCTGTCTTAGTCTGTTTGGGCTGCTATAACAAAATACCATAGGTTGGGTGGCTTATGGATTGAGTGAGTGATTTATTTCTTATAGTTCTGGAGGCTGGAAATATAAGATCAACATGCCAGCAGATTTGATGTCTGGCGAGGGCACCTTTTCATAGACAGTGCCATCTTGCTGTGCCCTCCTTACATGGCTGAAGGCGTGAACAAGCTCCCTCGGGCCTCTTTTGTAAGGCACTAATCCCATTCATGAGAGGAGGAGACAATAACAATAGTACTCATGTTATATGCTCAGAGTGAGCATCAACCTAAATCATTGCCCAAAGGTGCTACCCTTAATACCCCACCTGCATTGGGAATTAGGTTTTAACATATAAATTTTAGGGGAACACAAACATTCAGACCATAGCATTATCCTTATTTCTCTATTTCTAGTTTAATTTGATGACCTGGCAATACTGGATCTACCTCCCTAGATGGCAGAGGCTGGGTGGTAACTGCAGTTGCCTTTGAAAAAGGATGTATATTCCCGGTGACCACAGACCCTGGCTCTCTTTATTGTGTCTTGAACACTATATTTATCCACATGATTCATAGAGTGCCAGAGGCATTTGGGTCCGGGACCCTTGGCCTAGACCTTCCAGATGAAGCCTGCAATGGGCATGGTCTCATGTCAGCACAACTCTATATATACCCTGACACTTACAAAGGCTGTTCCATCTGGAACCCAAAATCCCAGAACAGGAAACACAAAGCCAGGTTCTCTGAGAGGCATGAGGAAAGTTACCTTTTTATTATTTAACTGACGATTCTCTTCTAGAGGAAAAATAAACCACAAGGTAATTTCCAAACCAAGCTCTTTATGTATCACTCAGTTTTATTGCTAATAAGCAATAACTTTTACATAAAGATGAGTCCATTGAATTTTTCATCATTAACCTGTAAGAAATGAGTAAGGATCAGTTGTGGGCTCCTCAGAAGGACCCTGCTGAGCCAACCAGGAGAAATCCAGGCACAGGTTGAGAGTCATGCTCTAGAAGGAGTATTCTGATTAGATCAGGCACTTGCTATCTCCTCAGACACTCTTATGGTCAGCATGGTGGTACAGTCTCAGTTGTAACACTCAAATATAATCCAAACTAGTCCTAAGAAAACTTGTCCAAATTTTCTTAAGAGTGGATTAAAAGAAAACAGGCAGCCACCCTGTGGAAAGCCCAATATAGACCCAATATAAACACACATGAACCCAGAGCCTCTGAGGGAGTGGCAGCCAGGCAGCAGCAAGAACCACAGTTGTGACACTGAAGGACCAACACTGGCCAAACTGGTGGCTCGCCCATTCGTCTGGTAGGTAATTTGGTGAAACATGACTGTGAAGTTGTTGACAAACAAACATAATGGGCTCTCAGGGAGTATGCCAAGACATTCGGGACCTTGCTAAAGAAGAGAGGATACTCTAGGTTCTAGTGATTATAATTAGCAGACACTTAGTCAAAGGTATTTGCCATTGTCACTGTTACCCCTGGCCTTGACTGTCTCCTCCCAGCTTCCAAGGCACAGGAAGCAGTGGCTACATAGACAGTAGAATCAGCTTTACACAGGAGTTTAAATGTCACTCTTTCCCTAGTCAAAGGAAAAAACACATAAGATTCTTCTTCCTTCCTTTTTACAGGAGCTTTAAAGAAAACTATTGATCCATTCCAAACCCACTGATGCTATTAAAGTGGTTATTTATTTCTTTCACCATCAAAGTGTCTGTTGTGGGATCCTCTGAGACTACCAAGTGCATGAGATGAGTGACTAGCCTGAGGTTATCCTTGGCCAGGGCTGGTAGCCCCAGCCTAGTCAGCCAATTTGCAGACAGATGCCATTTTTATACTATTATTGGTCATGAGAGGAACTCAAATTAATATAGACCAGTACAAGCAAAAACACACCCCACTCCTGGAAAACTATCAGATATGAAAGATTGATTTCCTGTTTCTATATAAAAGGGCAACACATTAGAAAAGACATAGGCTTTGAATTTCCAAGGACTCAGTCAAGAGTCAACCTATGCCACTTCCTGGAAGTGTAGCCTCTAGCACTTTACTTGCTCAGTCTTCTCCTTTGTAAGATGAAGATGATAATATGTTCTCTACAGGGTTCTGGCTCAAATGAAAAATAATGTGAGTGAAGGATCTAGTCCGTGGCTGACTTACCAAGGCTCAATGAAGGGTCACTAATTTGGTTGTTATGGCTGTTCCTACACAAAGAATGTCTGTCACAGAGAATCAGAGAACCATAGAACTGAAAGGAATCTTGAGGTTTTCTGATCCTACTCTCTTTGAGAAGCACAAAACATTTCAGATAAGGCATGGTCTAGCCTTTGCTTCAAATTGTTATTTTCCATTAAGATTAATAAGATTACCTAACATTGTTTGAGTATTACTTGTTAATGCTTACTTTGATAGTTAATGCTTACTCTAAGCATATAACATGAGTACTATTGTTATCATCTCCTGCTTTATAATGGAGGACGTGGTGCCTTAGAGAGGTTCCATAACTTGCTAAAGGTCACACTGCTGACCTGCTGACCTTGAACCTGGATGCTCTCACTACCCTTCTATGTTGTTTCTCATGTTCAGACTTTTAAAAGGTCAGTTTTGCTACCCACATTGCTCTTTTATTTATTTTTTTGGTTTCTCTAAATAAAAACCAGGCAAATGGAACATGTATGCCTTCCAGACATATAAAGCCCCTGCTGTTAGAAGAGCCATAAAAAGTAAATACACCCGACTCACAGAACTTCTGTTTCTGTGACCTCTTTTCATTCAGCCTCTATTCTAACAAA
Source organism: Lepilemur ruficaudatus (assembly GCA_963574885.1). NCBI lineage: Eukaryota > Metazoa > Chordata > Mammalia > Primates > Lepilemuridae > Lepilemur > Lepilemur ruficaudatus. Next base: position 9,832 of record CAUYRT010084630.1, read on the forward strand.
TTTGGAAGCTAAAACAATTTAAATGTCCTTGACTTTTTCCATGGCCATGGTGAAGTACAATAGAGTACCTTTTCTGAAGTCTCTGTCCTAGAAATCCTGGCCTAAGGTTCTATTTCATAACTTTATATGTTGAGGAGCTACATGATAATTTTCAATTGAGTTATTCCAACATAGGTCTAGTGGTGACAATGTTACAAGTATAGCTGTGAAAAGCTGAATTTGTGAATTCAAGAAATAAAGGAAACCTGGTAGAGCCCTTGAAGCTCTGGTTAAAGGCATCCTAGGAGTGAGATTAATCTGGAAGGCAGGTGACCATGTTCATCTGAGGCTTTATTGCTGGCACAAGGCAGAGTTTTGAGGGTAAGAGGGCAGATAGCGCTTCTGTGGGAATCTTCTGTGTTTTCAGCTATAGGGGTTCAGATATCAACAGGGATGATGGTCTGGCATTTCGGAGGCAAGAGCATCTGTCTGGTTTATACCAGCAATGTGTACTCTGTAAATATTTTTAGGATCAATGAGTACGAGTGTCTAAGGTAGATAGGGAAAAGTAAAGATTAGGAGAACAGTCTTACCAGCACTGACAGCAAAAAGGGATATTGTTAGGGTGATTAGGAGAGAAGGAGTTGACATTTCAGGCAAGGTGGCCAGTCATAAATGATATTTACTGTAAAATATGGTATGGAATTCTGTAGTAAGATAGGTAATGGAGGAATGGGTATATCCAGCCACAAAAATGTTTATAGTGTTTATAACTGGCAGTGGGGATTATGGACTGTCTTATTTCCTCCTTTTTGTTTATTGTTTTATTATTTCATTTTCTTATTCAGGTTTCCTAGAGTTTTACTTAAACATTATTCTTGGATCCATTACATTTTGCAATCAACTTTAATTGGCTTTGTCATTTTCTCTGACGGGGAACTAAGATCTGTAGGTCAGTTGAGCCTTAATGAGGAGAGTTTTTCCTTAACTCTATATACATATCCACATCAGCCAGTAGTCAAAGACAAATGTGCCTTTCTTAATGGATCTTTCTGTCTGTTCTTCACAGCCCTGTTTCAAGGTGCTTTTTAGGCTCTCCCAGATAGCAGTCAGGAAAGAGAGACTTACACTTTACCTCTGAACAGACAATACCCTATTTTCTTATATGCAACCCCATGGATAAGGAAATCCCATTAAATCTCATTAGCTGTTACAGATACTTACAACAACGCTATAAGAACAGCTGCTTCAAGGATGGAAAACATTATTCCATGGAAATGGAAACCAAAAGAAAGCTGACATAGCCATTCTCATATTAGATAACATAGACTTCAAATCAACAAACGTAAAGAAAGACAAAGACAGTAATTATATAATGGTGAAGGGAGCAATTCAACAAGAGGACATAATAATCCTAAATATTTATACATCTAACACAGGTACACTCAGATTCATAAAGCAAATCCTACCTTATCTAACCAAAATGATAAACAGCAGCATTGCAATGGCCAGGGACTTCAATATCCCACAGACAGAATGGGATAGATTCTCCGAATTCAGGTGCTTATCAAAAAAAATAATCCATTGTGACCAAGTGGGCTTCCTCCTAAGGATGCAGGGATGGTTCAATATAACCAAATCCATAAATGTAATTCACTACATAAAGAGAAACAAAAACAGAGACCATATGATCCTCTCAGCTGACACAGAAAAAGCATTTGACAAAAGTCAAAACCCTTTTATGATAAGAACACTTAAGAAAACAGGCAGAGATGGGACTTACCTAAAAATGATA
>CAUYRT010084632.1:0-23067 GCA_963574885.1 Lepilemur ruficaudatus
ATTTCTTTATGTGGCATGGCTTTCTGTCTCGGCATGCTCAGCTTAGTTACTGGAAAAGAGCTTGACAAATGCATATGGAAACCATACGTGTTCCATATGAGAATAAATTTGGTTTATATGTTCAGCCCCTCACAGCTGGCCAGTTAGCTCAGTTGGTTAGAGTGTGGTGCTAATATACTTTCAGCTACTTTAAGGATAATTTTTGTACTTTGTGCCGAGCTTACAGTATCAAAAGTCTGCTTGAATTATCTTCATCTCTGCATTTTACTTTCAATCTATGAAATATAGATATCTTAGTGTTTTCGTAGGAAAAATAAACAGCAAAGCAGGAGTCCCCATTTAACTATCTAAATTAGTTCCCCAAATTTATGCAAATTCCACTTGAATACACTAATCTGTTACTTAAGCAATATGATCGATCCATTCACCAAATGAATAGTGTTTCTGTGCTCAAGTTTGTTAATTTAAAATAAATATGGTGACGTTCTTGCTCTGACAAACTTGCAGTCAAATTACAAATAGGCAATTAAACTTCAGTGAAATGCATGTTTGGTTCTGTAGACCTGTAGGATGGTGACCTGAACTAGAAGGGTGGCAATTAGGTGGGGAGGAGACGATGAACACAAGAGGCCACATCTGCAGGACTTGACACACAAGTAGGGGACAGCCAGCCGAGTGTCTCCCAACTTCTGAGTTAAACTTTTAAATAGATGGTTTTATCACTGTTGACTGAGATACATAATACATGGGGGACGTATTTGAAGGAATTGTTTAAAATTGTTTTAGTAAACATTCTTATCTAATATTTTCCTCCAGAATATTATGATCCCTATGTGGCAAATAGTAGTAGTTAGCTCCCTGATATCTTCTTTTAAATCATTTTTTTTTTTTTTAGTATTTAATGCAATGTTGTTCAAGTTCCATTCAAATTTGGATAGTGACAGCAGCGGTTCTCCCGTACATTGTAGCAAACATGTTCAGCCTTGTGAGTGATCGCAATGGAATTGAGTCACTTCATAATTTTGGCCATTAATGTAAAACAGATTGGCCATACCATTTCTCGTCATTTAATGATTTGATACTTCAAGTGAATGCACCATTATCAAACCTCAAAAAGCAGTTGAAAGAAGAAGTTCTCGGTCTCATGTTAAACTTTGAACTATGAAGAACTAAGAATATGAGAGCAGACTTTGTTGGTAGAAGCTCAGATCCAATAAGGCTGAATTGATCTTCCTTAGCAGTGAGCTGTGCGGCCTCTGGGACATGTGATGCCCTGTCCCACCGGGACCAGCACACGAGATGCCCATGCAGACATGTGATCCAGCTTTCAAATACGTCCAGTCCAAATGAAAAGGAGAGCAAACACATGTTGTGTGTAGCTTTTCACATGATTGGGTTTATGGCATTTACTGGGGCTTTTTTATTTAGGAAGCAGCATTCAAAAGATGCTGTAATAAAAGATGCTGTAAACAAGGGAAAATGAAGTCATCTATCTTTCTAGTATTTGTTGGTGTGGAGATGGTGTGGGCTGGGAGGAAGGCTGGAGGGTATTAAATCAGAGAAGCAGCGATGATCACTTTACACATTTTCTGTTAAAAGCCTGTGATGTCGCAAACATGAGGAAGAACTCTGGAGCACTGCCCACCATAAAAAATTTAAAAAGAAGCATTATGAGTAAAGAAACCTTCTGAAATAATTAGAACAGTGACAAAATAAGGATTGTATTAGGCTTCCTGGTAAAACTAATGGTGTGGACACACACAGCTATTTTCCATCCTACTGGAAAACTCATGTAATATTCGGAGGATTGTTTTTTCAAGGCATGAACTCACAAAGACAGAAAAAGAGAGTTAGAAAGAACCATTTTTTTAAGTGGAATCTGGAAACACATCCAAGAAGAATGAATTCGAGCCTAACAGAAGAGAACATGCAGAAGAGTCCACGTAGCTGCTGGCAGGCCTGCTTGCAAGGTGGCTGTTGGCTGGCGCCTGGGAATTTGGGTTCAGGAAGGTTTCCACCATTCCCAGACTGACAAGAGTGGCGCACGGTGCCTGAAGTGTTTGCACAAACCGTGTGGTGCATAGTCAACACCACCTTCCTTCAGGGAATCGGGACTTCTGGTGCATGTGAAGCAGTGGTGCCCACATGACCGGCCCCTGCAAAAACCCTGAGCACTGAGCCTCCAGGAGCCCTCCTGGTGGGCAGCATTCCCCGTGCGTTGTCACAACCAGTTTTGGGGGGAATTATGCACATCCTGTGCAACTCCACCAGGAGAAGCCTCTTGGTTGTGTCTCTTTTTTTCTGGACTTCTCCCCAGGTACCTTTTTCCTTTGCTGATTTTGCTTTGTATTGTTCCACTGTAATACATTATAGGCAAGAGTACTTCCAGATACAGAGTCCTGTGAACCCTGCTATCTAATCATAGAAACTGGAAATGGTCTTGGGGACCCCCAGCACATGGATGGTAGGAATCATCTCAATTCACACCATAGACTCCTCAGAAATCTCAAGGATCAGCAGCACCACTTTCTCTGTTAGTGGCAAAATAACGTTTGGGTGATTTCTGTATAAGAAGTTGTCAGACTTCCAGACCTCTCTCCTACTTCACCGAGGGGCCTAGAGCTTCTCTATCTAGCAAATACCAGGAACTTATTCTCTGAAGAGAGAAACAGAGTCCCTGGACCTCCAGGCATGGGGCTAAGTTGAACATGTGCTTCAGAACTATAATAAAAATAATAGAGTGACAGGACTGTCTACTGGTTACCGAGAGCCCAGCCTTCTCCTTCGACTTGGCTTTCAGATTGCTGGTGGCTCAGCCTCTGCCATCCAGGCAGGGCACTGGGACACTCTTCTCAGAGGCCCCCACAGAGCCCAGCGGAAAAAGGTTAAGGTTCTGACAACATTTTTCTTCTAAAGAAGCCAACCAGGTTCTGCCACAGTCTATAAACTTCTCCTCTATGCTCAGACCTTCCAGTTAAACTTTTTACTACCCCCAACTCTGAATATGAGCAGAAAACCAAAAAAATATCCAGACATCATAAAAAGTAATCTACCATGAAAGAGATCCAAGGAAGCAAAGTAAACCCAGCAGCTTGGAGGATACAGAAGCTATGAAGAGAGAATAAAACTGTAACATAATTATCATCAATGTACTCAAATCGGAGAAAATAATGCGACCAGGAAAATAAGGATTGCATACAATACCAAGGAACAGAAGAGACCCTAGGAAGACACAAAAGGGCTTTAGGAAATTTAAAGTGATAGAAGATATGAAAATTCCAATGATGTATTTGGAAGCTAAGGCTGAGAATGTCTCCCACAAAGTAGAAGAAAAAATGTAGAGATGGAAAAATATGAGATAAAAGATAAGAAATTTCAAGCTGGGTAATGGAGTTATAGGAAAGGAGGGGGGATGGAGAAAAAATAATCAACAAAACAATCAAAATAATTTCTTAAGAAAAAACACCTGAACTTATAGGTTAAAGTGGTTGATCAAAATGACCCAAACTTAAATATGTAATCATACTGTTTCATAACCCTGGAGAAAAAAGAGAAAATCTAGAAGCTGCAGAGAGATTTTTTTAAAAGTCACACATAAAGAATAAGAAATTAAACTAGCTTAGTATTTCTCAACAGCAACACTGAAAGATAGAATACATGAAGCATTATATTCAATTCTGAAGCAAAATTATTCCCAAAATAAAATTTCTGCTGAACTTTTAATCAAGTTTGAGGGTAGCATAAGATGTATGATAAGAAAGTGTCACATATTTGCCTTGCACTGTCCTTATGTAGAATGGCACTACAGGATGTACTCCAGCAAGAGGAAGGTCAATCAAGAAGGTGAAGACTTGTAACACAGGAAACAAAAGATTGAACCTAGGGAAGAAGGAAAGGAACTCCAGTCTGGGGACGAAAAGCAATCCAGGATAAGTTGTTCTTCACCAAGCATAGAGGGCAGCCACGCCAGATTGGCATAGGTCAGATAATTCCTGGAGAGATTTCTGTAGGGTTTTACAATTTGTGCAGGAATCCATCTAGATTCCTGGTGGGTAGTTAATTAATTACTACTTTATAGAAACTGAACAGCCACCTCCACCCCCCAAAATGGGAGGACCATTGACTTGGACTGAAAGGGACCTGGGCAAGAAACAAATCAATCGCAGTTCACCCCATCACTCTAGTAAGGACAGTGCTCACCTAGTGATAAGTGCTGACCCTCAAATTTGATCAAACCAGAATTATAACATCATTATTTGAAGATATTGGGAGACAAGAAGGTTATGATAATGAGGTAGACACAGAGCATGGGATAGAGAGTGAAGTGTGAAATTCTTTTTCCTTAATGCGCAGTTAACGGGCAATGCATGATACTGGAAAACTCCTGTTGTTAGCTCTATGGACATAAGTACACAACTGAAAAAATACACAACTGAAATAGATCGAGAAAGGGTAGAGCAGTTCTCTTATTTTGTAATAAAGCTTAAAGACTGACAACTCTTATTTTGTAACATTGCTAAAAATCTGTAAAAGTACGGCCATAACTATGTGTGTTATGTGTTGTGGATTTTCCCTCTAGTGAAACATGCTTCCTTGTTAAATTGAGGAATTGCGATGTAGTACTGCTTCCAAGGTCAACTCCCGTATTCTTTATCTTTGGCTGTTTCTGGAGCCATAGTATTTAGAATTTTTGTTAAATAAATCAGTAAAAGCTCCAGGCAGATTTTTATCATCTTAATCCTAAGTTGCACCCTCCATCTCATCACAACATGCCCCACTAGCCAGACCTCCAAGGCTACTCCATGCTCAGTGACCCAGGCCCCATCCTCCTGTGGTCACGAGGAAGGTCCCTGGGAGTCAGGGAAAGGAGAAGCTGAGAAATGCCTGGAGATGTTAACCATGGAAATGATGGGAAAATGTCTTATAGACTGAAAGTGTTATCACATGTTATCTAAAAGTGTCATCGCATCTTATCTGTGTCTACCCTATCATTCTAGCACTTTGAGTCTCTGATCCTAGGGCTTATAACATCTGTTGATCTCAAACTAAATATTATGTGGTCTAACAATTAACCTTATAAAGAAAACAGCTAAACTTAACGTCAGAATAATCAGCATTTTGGGTTACTGATTAAGTGAAAGGAAGATGATGTTTATGGGAGCACCATTTTTTTTCACATACAATCAAGGTTATTGTCTCGTTCTCGTTGTTTACACAGGGGAACCTGTGCAGATTCCTTTTGGAGATGACTTGAATACTGAGCATCCTGTTAAATGCATAATTTAACATGTGTCTGTTTTTAATTTTGTAGGGTGTCTGTTGAGTGTCTTAGGATCTGAAGTTTTGGAGACTCTTACCTTTTCCTAAAGGAAAGGAACCCTTGTGATATTGCCCTATGTATGGTGCACAGTAAGACACGCCATGTGTTTCCTCTCCCAGGAGTACCAACCTTGCAACACCAACCCGTGTCCTGAGCTGAAGAAGACCACACCGTGGACCCCTTGGACTCCCGTCAACATCTCTGACAACGGTGGCCACTATGAGCAGCGATTCCGATACACGTGCAAAGCCCGCCTGCCTGATCCGAATTTGCTGGAAGTGGGAAGACAGAGAATCGAAATGCGATACTGTTCTAGCGATGGAACCAGCGGCTGCTCCACAGACGGTGAGAAAGGATTCCACAGGGACTGACCCACTTCTGTGGGAACGTCTTTGATCTTATCTCTAAGACCATAAAGAGCAAGGGGAAATTTTTCTTTTTGATTATTTGTAACTTAGCAGTCTCTATAACAATGATCCCTGTAGAGCAGACCTGACTTCATAGCAAATGGAAGGAAAAGACCCTCACGGTAAGAATTTATTGATATAATATTTAATAGTATATGGAGGTGGTCCTATGAATTCAGCCCCCAAACTCTTCTGGATCTATTTATGATGGATCCAGAATAGTTTGTATGAGAAAATATAGTTAGTATTAGAAAATATACTAAGGAAGGATCGGTGACCATCCGTGAATCTTCTGGCATTAAAATGTAAGCTGAAAATAAGCTTTTCCTTTATTTATCCCTAAACCTGACAAAGGCAATGAAAGTGCATCTCTTTGCTCATACTTCTGAAAGGCCCTTTCTGTTGGAAAGCACAGCGTGTGAGAATGCTATAATAATCTTTGAAGTTGCTTTGCTCCTCATAATCGTGTAAATCCTTTCAATGCCCTATCAATCTCATGGAGAAAGCCTGAGGTAGGAACCAGGTCTGCCCTCTGTCTGCCCTGGCACCTAACGCCATCTCACCTCGGGTGAGTCACTTGCCTTCCCTGGAGCTCAGCTGTATGAGCTGCAGGAAAAGAAGTTGAGCCTGGTGGTCCCCAAGAGCGTCACGCTTTGCTTTGTTCCTCGTCTCTTTTTCACTCCCATCTAATGGGACAAAATCTCTTCCAGTTTTGAAAAGGACATAGATTCTCACAGATGGATCGTCAGAGCTATTTTTAATGAGAACGGTGATCATTTTCTCTTGCACAACTAGACCATTGTCAGACACTCCTTAGCACCTGTGTGTTTACAACTCTATTCTCTCAACATGAATGTGACAGCTATTTAAAGGGCGGGCATGATTAAAGTCATTGTCAGAGAAGGGGTCTTACACCCAGAATGGTTGGCCTTGACAAATGCCACAGAGCAGGTGAATTGCCATGTTGGACCGACCTGGTGGGATAAATTCATGGAGGTTTGGTGAATCTCTGTGTTGCCATGAGGAAGGCTCTGCCACAGCGTGGCTCTGAGCGACGGCCACCAGCTGCTCTCCTGTCACAGATCCCGTGACTTCTCCTGGGAGCAGGTGAACAGCGTGGGTGCTTGGAGGCCTGACAGTGGCAGTCAGGAGCTGCTTGCTTTAAAGTGTGCTTCCTCCTCCTGCTGTTCCTGCTGGCGTTAACTCTTCCCTTGTTCAGCGATTATATAGCTGACTGTTGCTTGAAAAAAATAAAGAGTCTGCTTTCATGAAGGGCTCTATGTGAATAAATGCACTACTTAAACACCTTAAATTTAAACTTAAATGCACAACTTAAACACCACCCACCTTGAAAAATTAGTCACACTTATTAATTTTGTAAAATATTTCTGTCATTATTAGAAAAGATACATGATGAAATACCAAGAGAAAAATAACTGAAGACCCAATTTAGAGATCTACATTCCATAATGAATGATCTTCTGATCTCTGATGAGGGTAGTGAGATAAAATAGAAGAATTTAAATATGAATTTCAGATATCTTTCAGAATTTTTTTCTGGTATAAGTGTATCCCATGAATCTTTTTAAAGATATGTATGTCCCATATAACTTTTTTAATGACTATGTCCTGTGCAATTTTTCAAGTATACTTATCCTAAAATATTATTTATTTTTTATCTGAAATTTATATTGAACCAAGCTTCTTGTATTTTGTTTGTTCAATCTCCAATTCATTTATTCCCTTATTTGAAAATGGGTTGGAACTATCTTATTCTTATGCCATCAAAGTAAAAAAGACTATGAATGATGGTATTTCTCTCTATACAAACCTTAGTCTCCTGTCTGAGCTTGTATATTTTATTTATTCCGTTAGATACACTTAAGACCAAAGCTAATATTAGTTAAAATGTTAATAATATGAACCTATGAAAAACTTAACACAGATTTATGAAAGATATTTTATATTTTTTTGCAAAAGTATATCGTGGACATGGCTTCAAAGAACTTTATCCTTCCTATGGCCTAATGCCTTTGAGTTCCAAAGGCCATCCTCACGTTTTGGTATCGATAACTTGCAAACACAAAATTGGACTCATTTTCCTCTGTCCACACAAAATGAAGCTTAACTATACACAGATATTCTTTATGGATTAATCCACAAAATGCTGGTTCATCACAGAAAGACACTTCTACTTCAATTTCTTTAAATAGTATCCTGCCTACCTTTCAGAGACAGATTTTCTAAGTAAACAATAAAGTTGCTTAATGATGCATAGAGCTGTTGGCAGATTTGTCTTCTCATGACTACACTTCCCTAGAATCCCATTGCACACATTGAGAGTTATTTGTTAAAACGTGTCACATTGCCTACATTTGTGAAAATTATTAAATATTTGTAAATATTGTGAGTAGGCATTATTCATCAAAATAAACACAAATTTTGACTATGGCTAATTAAATAACAAGTTAAAGTACTCAGAGTAGACCTCACACATAACACAATTTTCAAAGACTGAGCTGTGATTCTTGCTAAGACAACCCTCCCTCCCCGCCCGCAACCCCCGGCACCCCAACTGCTGCTGCGGCTGCTACTTCCATAGGTTCCTGGGGAAACATATTTTGTTAGTCAGTGTGCTCTGAACTTCACAGGAGCTCTTGACATTTGGCAAGGTCATTCAGGGATGTGTTGGGTCCCAGGGCATGAGTTCTCTGGAGCAGACAGGTGTTTCCATGGTCTGTGATTCAGAAGCTATTGACCTGACACCTTTCACCAGCATTAATTCACTACTGAAAGGTTAATAGGCAAATGAACAGGTTTAGAAAATGTCTGAATCATGTTTCCGTTTTTCCAGATGATGTCCTCCAGGGCAACCACTGCCCCATTGTGTACGAGGACAGTGTGTTGTAGAATTCTCGAGAGAAGTGAGAAAGTGAAGTAAAAGAGAAGTGAAGAAGTTCCTTCAAAAAATAAATGAACTACAAATATAAGGCCTAGGCACTGTGTAAGGACTCTCCACATTCCCAAATGGAGTTCTTATTTGCACCTTATTTAATGGCAACTGCAGGAAAACAGCTTGAGTTGTAGGTTATCTCTCCACTGCCATGAATGATGGTATTTCTCTATATATTAATTCTAGTTTCCTTTCTGAACTTGTGTATTTTATTTCTTCCATCCTCAGATACATATACAACCAAAGCTAATGTTTGTTAAAATGTTAATAATATGAAATTAGGAAAAGTTTAACACAGATTTATAAAAGAAGATATTTTATGTTTTTGCAAAAGTATATCATGAACATGGCTTCAAAGAACTTTATCCTTCTGTGTCTTAATGCCTTTGAATTCCAAAGGCATCCTCATGTTTTGGTATTGATAACTTGCCAATACAAAATTGCACTCATTTTCCTCTGGCCACACAAAATGAGGCTGAGTTGTACATAGATGTTCTTTATTGATTTTGGCTTTGAAGTGTGACAAGAGTTCCACTGAATTTGAGAGGGTAGTTGTAGAAACGAAGCCGACAGCTGACACAGAATGGAAGTTGGCACGGACTGGGTTTACTCTGAGAACTCTTAACAGATTCACACTCTAGCTGTTTCCTTGTCAGGGCTGTCTGGCGATTTCCTGCGTGCTGGGAGGTACTCTGCCCACACCGTCAACGGGGCTTGGTCAGCCTGGACATCGTGGTCTCAGTGCAGCCGCGACTGCAGCAGGGGCATTCGGAACCGGAAGCGTGTTTGCAACAACCCCGAACCCAAGTACGGGGGCATGCCTTGCTTGGGCCCGTCCCTGGAATACCAGGAGTGTAACATTTTGCCGTGCCCAGGTAAGTGGATTGCATAGTCTGGAAAAGATCTGAAAAATCAGGGGCCTCGGAAGGCCTTTTATTAATATTTTACTGAGGTTCACTCAGATCCCTTTGTGTTTGGGATCTGTGTTCTTGATAAATGTCTTAGATGGCATCATCACCTGTGGGATCAACCCAGAGTGAGAGGAATAATGGAAGGGTTCTCAACTCCTAACACACCCTCTCCAGCTGACCTGAAGCTAAATCTCAAATCATTTCAATGAGTATTAAATCTCTTCCTTCAGCCCTCTTTACAGGCGAGCATGCAGCGTCAGTTCTTCATGCAACAGTCTGACAGGCAGGGCCGAGTGTACCTTCCGTGGTCCCCAAGCACATTTTTCTTCAGGGGCTGTTCCCTGCATAGTGCATTGGTGTAAAGTCAGATATAATCTAGGCTGGATTGTATTCATTTTTTTCTCCTGGTTTTAAAGGAAATTAAAACATTCCCCTGAGCTCCTCTAAGGATGTAGACTCCAGGTGCTGAGCCCGATGGAGAAGCCAGCCCTTTGGACATGGCTGGAAGTGTCTGGTGCCCCTGAAGTGAGCCAGCAGCTCCTTCTGCAGGCTGACCCTTCCCAGGACACTGTTGGAATGTCCTCATCTAGGGTCACGGGTATCCAAGCTGGTCCCCCAGACCCAGTCCAGCCCGTTCCCAGTCCTGCTGTGTCTTCTGTCACAGGGGTCCATCTCGTGTAGTCAGGCCTCCAAAGACACCAGCTCTTCTCCTCCACCAGGCCTGACGGAGCTGTTTGCATCTTCCTCCCGAGTCTTTGCGTTTCGTTCCGCTGCATTTCCAAGCAGACGTGGGGTTGTTACAGTGAGCTAAAGGAGCCCCCCAGCCTGGGCTTTGTGCTCTGACACTGCCCTGAGGCTCCTCTGTCTTTCCCTTGAGCACTCTAGCACCTGTCTCAGCTTTCCTCCTGCCTCGGCTGAGGGTGAGGCCCCGTCACCGTGTCGCCTTAGTAGCTTTCTCTTTCATCTTCCCACTTCCTGCTTCCCTGCCCAGAGCAGTCAGACGGTCTTTAGTCCACACGTCATGGCCATCCCGAGTCCTGGTCAGTGACTGTAGGTGCCACCTTAGCTTTTTGTCTGAGAGAAAGAGATTCTGGTGGTGGACTCACTCACTGCAGTGACCTCAGCCCCCAGCACGAGGCTCACACAGGTAGAACTGCCTACTGGTAATTGTTAAATGATGAGGATTCAAAGAGTTGGTTAATGAACCTTCCTTCATCCCATCTCCTAGCAAACCTTTTTGGATAACCCACTGTGTGCTATTCACAGGGTATACAAAGATTAAGTGATGTTTTCCAGGTCAGAAAGGAACTTAGAGTTCAGTGAGGCAGCCTTCTGTGAATAATGTCAACCCAGCATGGTCACCCACTACTGGATTGGTGACAAGATGCAATGGCAACTGGACCAATGACCCACTGAGCCAAAGCCCACTGAGCCCGCCCTTGGGAATCCAGGCAGCTGCACCGTGCAGGCTCCTCTTGAGCTGAATCTTCAGGGACAGACAGGAGTTGGCCAAACTGACAAGCAGAGATGGAAAGAGGGGTCATTAGAAATGCTGGATATAAAATTTTTGAAGGCATAAGATCTTAGCATTTCCATTGGATACAAACAACTTTCTAAGTGTTTTGAATACGAAACTGGCTTGTAGCAGGTGCTCAAATGAGCATCTTCTGGATGGGTAGATGGATGGATGGATAGATGGATGCATGGATCCATAAACATGTATATAAAATTGAAAACACACAGTTCCCAGCTTTGTAGCTGAGGCGCCCAATACTGTTTCTGCTCCTACAGCTGCACGGCTCCTCCCAGGGTATCTCTGCCTGAATTTCTCCAGCCTCAGGGACTCCTCCTCCACCCACGCAGCTTTCCCAGCCAAGCTGATGCTGAGGGCTGGGAAAGGTCACAGAGCTATTTTTTTCCCATGGCCCCAGTGGAAGGGTTCCTTCCCCGGGGGGCTGGGAGCGAGCCCGTAGGTGACATCATTAGATATGGGTCCGTGCTGGAACTAGGGCGGGCACCATGGGAATGTCAGGGTCCCTCTACCCCCTCACTTCCCCAGCCTCCAGACTCGATTCCTCGTTGCCATCAGTGGAACGTGCAGATTCCTCCAGATGCTTGGATGCTGTCTCACTGCCTGAGTGCAAAGCATCTCTGTCCATCTCAGAGACGCTTCATTAACATGATCTGTTGGTTGTTTTTATTTTACTTGATTTGGCGATCAAGCCAATGCCATGTCTACATAGCCTTGGTATTTTGAATAGCTCTGTCCTCATTTTCTGTTTAAAGACCAGAATTCCATAGAGTCCTGTGGAATGACTCAGAGTGGCCCTTGTCACTTTCCACTAGGCAGCGGGTGAATTCAGGGATGAGTGGAGCAAACGTCAACCTTCTTTCCCACCTCTTAGAAAATTCCTAAACATATGACAGAGTGTAACTCAACAAGGACGGGTTGGAAGTTTTCCAGGGCTTGGGCACTGAGCTACAGGGCCATCAGGAAGCTGGTCAGAGGCTACTCTTACCTCCCTTAGGATCTCTCTTCCCTATGAATTTACTTTTCTTTAACCCCGTTGAGTTCATGGTGAACAATCACAAGTCGGCAGTGTATTTATTTAAAAATACATTTGCTCATTTTGATTAAATATGAAAATAAATCTAAACAAACTAAAAGAATGTAAAATACCTTTAACATTAAGCAATGAGAAATTTGGTCTCCAATTCGAAAGTGTATTATAAGCTATAATAAGGTTTAAAGTCGAGCCCATGCTGAAATGATCATTTTTTCACCTTCTGTGGATTTATCTAGCTGGTCACTTCCCATACATAGTTTGTCTCCAACGTTGAGGAATAGCTAATCCTTTCTCCCTCACTCCTTTTCCCCAGTGCATGTTTGATTCAGCTCCAAGGACTCCAGACCTTGACCTGCAAAGGTACAGACAGCAGATGGTTCTTTGTTGCTAAGTAATATTCAACTAAGATGAAATCAGCCTCGCTTATAGTTAGACCACATACAACCTAATGCAGTAAACATAAACCTTTTCAACAGGTTAACTAAGATGGTTCCATTTTCTCTTTATTCTGCAAACAGTAAGTCTGAAAGAGGAGGAACACTGATCATCTAAAGGAGGGGTGGACGCAATCAAAACTGAGGATTCTGGCAGGTGTGTGTTGCGTAGGTAAACCAGTCAGACACCTGTGGTGTGCTCAGAACACTCTGTCCCCTTCTGTCCGTGGAATCCTCCAGTCCACACTTTGGAGCAGGGTGTGGCGGGGGCAGTTGTCACAGGAACATTCTGCTCAGAGATCCTTGGAGGAGCATGAGCACGGCCGTCCTTCAGGACACACCTGCATGGTCCAGCCTCAGGGTGCGGTAGCATCAGTACCATACGTGCCCGCACCTTGAGGGCAGTGAGCGCAGGACCTCACGTCTCAGACCACACAGGGATGCCTGCCATGTAGACCTTAGTTATTTAGTGTTCTCTTTGCTGTTCAGATGAGGAGTAATAATGCTTCTGGCTGCTGCCATTGTTTTTATTTTACTGTGGTAGGTAGAGTATTTAGCCAGAATTCCTCAAACAAGAATTTTTGTCCTCTTCTATCAAGTTACTTAATCTATACATTTTATTTGATCAAAAATGATTCCCTACAATTAACTGCCTTGATTCCTTGAATGAAGCACGAATCTGAGCCTGAGTATGTTTGAACTTCCCACGAGCCAGTCTTTCTTGGGCTAAGTTAGATGGTGATTCAAGCCAGGAGGAGAGTCCCACGTGATGTTAGCAACGTGGCAGGAGTTACGTGAGTCCCTGAACTGGGGCTGTGTGTCTGCTTCTGTGCTTGGCCTGGTTCCAATTCCAGCTCCCCACTCGCTCGCGGGGCTTCCTAAGCTGTCTGCGTCTGGGGCCATGCATGTCTAAAACACCTTCTAGGACAGTTGTAAGGATGAGGTGGGATATTGAGAGAGTTTATGGTTATTGCTAATGTTGTTGTTTCATTAATCCAGTATAGTTTGCATAGCAGAAAGAAAAGGTTTTGGCTCTCAGCCTCGCTCAGTCCCTTGCCTGGTGGCTCATGTTTGTTTTGTTCCCTTGACCCCCCACGTCCCTGCTTCCCGCCGGGTTCTGCGTGCTCCTCCTGGGTGAAGAGGTGGAGACTATTTCGTTAAGCTTTGTATTCTGTGATTTCTTTTACAAATGCTTTAGCCTTTCTAATATGACCTGTTATTACAGTGTTCAACATCCTATGTTGCGGGTCCGTTAGAGTGATTGAAATGAGCATGTTCAGTCTTTTGGTTTTGTTTTTAATGTTTACTGCGGTGAGAGCACTTTACATGAGATCTTTCCTCTTAACAAATTTTCAAGTGCACAAAACAGTGTTGTTCACTGTAGGCACAACGGTGTGTAGCAGATCTCTAGATCTTACTCGTCTTGATTATAACCTCATGCCAGTTGAACAGCAACTTCTCATTCCCCCTCCCCTCAGCCCCTGGAAACCACCATTTTACTCTGTTTCTGTGAGTTTGAATATTTTCGTACCTCGTGTTGGTGGAATTGTACGGTATTTCTGTCTCCCTGTCTGGCTTGTCCCACTGAGCATAGTGTCCTCCAGGTCTGTCCGGGTTGTTGCAGATGGCAGGATCTCCTTTTTTAAGGCTGAATAGTATTCCATTGCTTGTATGCAGCACATTTGCTTTATCCATCCATCTGTTGATGCACATTTAAGTTGTTTCCGTGTCTTAGTGACTGTGAATACTGCTGCCATGAGCATGGAAATGCAAATATCTCTTGGAGATCCTGATTTCAGTTCTTTTGGATATACTCCCAAAAGTGAGACTGATTGATCTTATAGTAATTCTATTTTTAATTTTTTTCTGAATCTCCATACTATTTTCTATGGCAGCAACACCATTTTATATTCCCACCAACAGTGTACAAGAGTTCCAATTTTTCTACATCCTCACCAACACTTACCTTTTGCTTTATTGATAATAGCCACCCTAGCAGGTATGATATATCATTGTGAGTTTGATTTGCATTTCCCTACTGACTGGTAACACTGAGCATCTTCTCATATACCTGTCTACCATGCGTCTGCAAGTTCATCACACCAAAAAAAAAAAAAAAATCCAGGGGCCTCAGAACATATGGGTGGTTCCACATCAGGCTATGACACCATTTAGGGGACACATTAGACCCTTCTGAGCCCGAGCTTCCTTGAGTACTTTCAGACAGCCAATCTCTATGACTTATCTTTGCCTTAGTGTGTGGGGCGTGCGAGTATACTCACTGGAGACTAGGCTTCAACTCAGGTTTCAGACAGAAAAATCTGCCAGCCAGTGTTGCCCCCATGAGAATAGATACGGGAGAGGATTTTGAAATGTTAAAGTTCTAGGCAAACACATGTCCGCCTTCTTAATGTTGGTAATACAACCAGTGTCAGATATCTGATGGATTCCTTGTAGCCTTGTTAACTATTAGGGAAAATATTGCTGAATTCTGCAAGTTTCTATAAACTGTTGAATCACAAAATTTCCAGTTAGGTTACAAACTTATTTTTAAATTGGTTTCAAACATTTTTGTTTTGGTTTTTACTTTTTGCAAATAAAGATATTGTCATAACGATGATATTTTTGCTCATGCTTCTCAAAAATACCTTTTTACCTGTGCCAATATCTAAAGAGAAATATTATTCAATAAAGATGTATTACATCATGGTGGGCATATTAAAATACAATCTAAGTTATTCCAGCTAAAATGACCCTGTACCCTAAGTGATTTTGGCATCCCTTGTCATGACTGATTCTATTTATTTATGTAGGATAAAGACAAAATATTATTCTATCTACATCTAGCAATCATCATTGGACTGTGGTTTGCTCTTTGACAGTGGGATAGAGAAAGCCTAACAGGTCCCATGAAGAAGGTAACTGTGACAGACATTCAGTAAATTCAGGCACTAAATGACCAAAATAAGGACCACCACTCAGACTGGATGTTGCACTTACGTGACTAAAGAGGGGACGCAGAAAGCCTGCAGCCGGGCTTCAGGTGAGGCGTTGAGGGTGCAGTTTCACAATGTGGACCTGCAGCAGAACCGGTTCCTGGACCAAGCGTCGCCATGACTGCTCAGCACCCACAGCACAGTTCTGCCAGCTCGAGTTTCCCTCCCGAATTCTGAGGCTGGGCTCCTGACACCTGTACGCTGACCCGCTGAATGCTGGAGCCAGCTGGCCCACCTGGATCTGAGGGACCTCAGGGTTCAGTCCTGCTTTAGCTGACACTGCTAAAACTGAGACCTCCTGCTGGCTTGGGTTTGTGGTGACGTCAGACATGGTCTGCTGTTTAACTGATTCCTGACTGAGCCTCCCTCTTCCTAGCCAGTTCTACCCGCTGTTGTGCCATAGGGAAACTAGAGGACTCTGTCAAACATGGCATAAGACCCTAACAGGGAGCAGAAAAATTATCAAAACTATGGCTAATCAACTAAAAAGCTGATGAGAGACTGATGATTGCTAGAGGGCTGTGGCTTGAGCTCCTTCTCCTTGGCTTTAAGTTGCGTCTGGCCTACCAGGTGGTGCGGACAGCAAAGGCGAGAGCCGGCGGGGTTGGCTTTGGATTTCAGAAGCACTCTCACTTTGTGTCCCTCCCCAGTGGATGGCATGTGGTCTTGCTGGTCCCCCTGGTCCAAATGCTCAGCGACATGTGGCGGTGGACACTACATGCGGACCCGCTCATGCACGAATCCAGCCCCGGCCTACGGAGGGGACATCTGCCTGGGGCTGCACACGGAGGAGGCGCTGTGCAACACGCAGCCCTGCCCAGGTAAGTGGCGCCCTGCCTATGGCACGGCTCTGGGACAAACTGGCCTCCTCCCTCAATGTATAAATGGTGAATCTGATGACACCACATCCCGGTAAGTACTAAAAGGGGTGTGGGGGGAAATCAATGCCACTGTTACCTTTGAAGTGACTTTGTGACACATTGTTCTGCAATAAACTAGTTCTCACTATGCCATAGATTGAGAACTAGTGTTCAAAGCCTTTCTCACATCAGTGGACGTGTATACATTTTATTATGACACACAGACTCTCTAACTAGGAGATACCCCAATTTTGCCTTGACTTTGCTAATTGGCACCTGACTCACAGGCAGCCTTGCTGAACTGAGGGAGAGAAAATGTCAGAGGAATGAGACGGGAAAGGAAGAGCATTTGCAGAGCTCCCCCCAAGCCTGGGGGTCTGCGTGGGGGGATAGCCCCCAGTCCTTTTGTTTCACTGCCTGCCTAGCTGTGGCCAAATATCTACCAATGACCCCCAGACTTGTGTTCCAGCAATGACTTCTAAAATGTTCAAGGGGACACCAGGCACTCTCAGGGGACACTTCATCGAGGCCAATGGGCTATAACACAGGGGAAGCACAATTAGAGAAAACAAAAGGCAGGATCTCAAGTCAGTAAGCGGAGGACCAAAGCAAAGCAAGCAGCAGAAACTGGTTATAACAAACTCTGAAAGTGTATGACCTGATGACAGGATTGGAAGTTTTACTGTTGCAGTCAGGGTGGGCAGCAGGGAGCGCTTGGGAAGTGCACCTCACAGGGACAGGCTCAGGCCTGTGGGTGTGGGAGCCCCGAGCTCCGGGGTCCACAGCCAACACAGGTGCCCAGCGATGCCTCAGCTACCGTCCGCGTACATGGAGGAACTTCAGTTTCTGACATGTAGGGCCCACCTGGAATGAAAATGAGCCACTCTTTTCTGAGCCTAACTTTCACATTGAAACACAAACTTTTTTAAGCTTGCCCCTGCAGATCTTTCTAGAAGGTTCCATTTGTATTGAAAAGTGCCTTGAAACCAGATTCTCACAGTAATTCCAAAAAGCAACCCTTTACACCTTTCTAAGAAAACATTGTACCCTTTGCCTGGATCAAGGCACGTGTTTGATTTCCAAATTTTCCCTGCCACTGCAGAGCTGATGCTTAAATTTAAGAAGGAGAGACTAACTGAACATACATTCTCTCATCAGCACGTGGGGAAAATATCTTTTTTACATTGATAAATATTTCATAGACAATATCGAGAGTTCACTTTGTTAAACTTCGTACTTAAATGTGACCGCCGCTCCTCTCTTCACACATCTGCACTCCGGGGCGAGCTAAGCAAATCCTAGCAAATCTTCCACTCAAGGCTGGGGAGGTGTCCTTTCAGTGCTCAACTCTGGCTTTGAGGCAAGACTTGGGCATCGGCCTTAAGCTCCTCAGGGACTGTAGCCGCGGATGAGCAGGTGAAGTGAATTCCACTGCAAGGGTGGCCTGGCCTCCGTCTGTTGACTCTGCAGAATGGTTTCTGTAACAGAAGAGAAAGTACTTGTGGTAGTTTCAAGACTACGGTTCAGCCACCTGGGCTTTCTCAAGAGCACACGGTCACTTCTCTTGCCTGGAGATTTTCAGGAAAGCGTGTGAGGGCTGCTCTTTGCAGGGGAGTCTTAGCTTGTAGGAACTGGGGTCTGGGTTGATGATTTCCGCTGCCCCAATCCCCATGGCTGAACACAGCTGAGTGTCCTGCATTAACTTGCCAAGTGTCTAAGTATGATTACTCTATAACATTAAGATAACATGGGGTTTAGAGAATTTATATCACCGACATTATGTCTGATCAAAGATATATTAGTAAAGGTACTGTTATTCATTTGCATGGTTATTTTATTTACTGGCTGGGTTAGGAGACATGACTATGAACCATTAAAAACGTACCATGAAAGCTTGAAATAATGTATGGGACTGGACAGGGCTGCCAGGATGACTGACCTTAGTGTGCCCCTAACTGTGCCCCTGCAGAGAGCTGGTCGGAGTGGTCCGGCTGGTCTGAGTGCGACGCGTCCGGCGCCCAGACCCGCAGCCGCCAGTGTATCCTCCTGTTCCCCGTGGGCGGCCAGTGCTCCGGCAACACCACCGAGAGCCGGCCGTGTGTTTTCGACTCCAATTTCATCCCAGGTAAGAGCAGAGAGATTTATCAGTGTAAACAAAATCATTTGCAACATTTAGAGAGAAAATGATTCATAGGTCAGAGTTTTATCTTTTCTTTGAGGCCCTATTTGGTGAAATAGAGGTGATTCTATCAGCTCATCTGGTTTCAAGGGGATTAAAGTGTAGATGTACAGGTAACTGCAGATTTAGACCTGAATTCAGTTCGTGAGCCTAAAGTTTCTTAAGCATGCTGTCTCCTATAATTTATTTACTAAAATACAATCAGAAGATTTTGCTCAAAAAATGACAGCAGGTTAGTTTAATATTAGGTTAAATGCTTTGGCAACGCCTTGTGTGGTGTATCTGCACAGACAAAAAGGGGCATACTCTTTATGAAATCTTTAATGCATTCAAGAAACCCATCGTTATTCTCATCTTGGAGAAGAGGTTGGTTGGCCCTCTCGCCACAGGCTTTTCAACGTGAAACGGGTGCATAGGTCTCGGTGGTAGCTAGTCACCTGTTGCATGCTCACTGTCAGCAGGATGCCGTGCAAGTGTATAAACCATCTGGCACATGCCCACCGGGTGGCTTAGGACTGCAAAGACCAACCTGTTACAAAGAAATAATAGGCTCCAATTCTACGAGCCAAGTTTTCCTCCATTTGTGGAAAAGATAATATCTGAGGGGAAATCATTAGCTTTAGCCTTATGAGGCATCTCAGTCATGTATGGTGTTGAACTGTGAGAGTGTTTGTTGTTGCTATTTCCTTTTTTACCATAGACACATTTTAATGAAAAATCAATGCAAGAGAGAATGATGTCTCTAAACACCTAAAGTGGTATTTTACGCTCAGGTATTAAAACCCTTAGGAGATCTGTCCTCTCTGGTATCTTGGGGTGGGTTTCCTGTGTGGCGTCCCAAAGAGCATGAATATGGGCTCCGGAATGGGGACTTTATTGGTTATAGCAGTTTCCTTCAAACCCTGGCGAATCGGCCCCCCTCTGCAGGGAACGTGACAACACTAGCTTTGACGAAACCGTCTCTGAGGCAGGAGCACCGCAGGCACACACTGTGTGTGTGTGTGTGTGTGTGTGTGTGTGTGTGTGTTCATGGGGGTGTGTGTCCACAGCTGGCGGGACACCACACGCTGTCATGACACAACATGCTGTCACAGGAAATCAGCGCACACCCTGCTTGCAGCCCGAGGGACCATGGCATTTTCTTTCTGTGATAATGAATCCCTCCCTTTCCCAGTCGTGGCTATGTGGCCAAATCCATCTCAGTTTGGTTAAAACAAAGAAACTAATATAATTTTTTTGATAATTAATCAGGCTTTTGAAACTTTGCCTCACATGAATTTCAAAACCATTTAGACATTTTGCAAGTGATGCATTAATGTGAACTTCTTTCCCAGCACCCTTTATACATTATCATTGGATTTTTGTGTTTCCAGAAGTGTCTGTGGCAAGATCCAGTAGCATGGAAGAGAAAAGGTGTGGAGGTACGTGCTTCCTTTCAACTCATTTCTAACTGGCATTCTGATATTTTCCGGTCATTTCTCTTCCTGCCCATTCTCTATAATGTTTCTGCTGTTAGCCAGGAATGACACACTAAAGAAACTTGTGGATCCTAAACATCTTCTACGTTGGTGTAAATGATAATAGTTGATATTGGACATGTGGATCAGTGGTTCTCAAAGTGGGGTCCCTAGACCAACATCATCAGCACCACCTGGGAATTTGGTGGAAATGCAGATTCTCAGGCCCTTCCTCAGTCTACAGAATGAGAACCTCTCCAGGTGGGGCCCAGCCACCTGTGGCTTATAAGCCCCTCATGTGATCCTGATGGACAAAACACTTTATAAGCCAGTGATCTTGATATTAGCTATAGTTTGATTTCCCATGAGTACAATAGAATTCAAGCAATTTGTTTATATTTGCAGTATATATCTGGGCAAGCTGGCCTCAAATCTCCAGCCCACTGCAGTGACTAGACTGTAATGAGGCACAAGGTTATACCTGTATCACTAGAGGAATTTTGCGGAATTAGGGGTCTCAATAGGGGAAAGGAATTCTTCTAAAACTGATTTATGTGTTTAACTGTACATCTCGGTAAATTCACTGAATTTTGCAAACTTTTTGCCACCCTGCATGTCAAAAACCATATTCTCTGGTTTAAGTCCATGATAAATTTGGACCAGTGGTCTGTGCCTTACAGACGTCCGTAAAGTACTTGTCTGTGTCGCACACCTGTCGGGATGGAGAAGCACAGCTTGTGTTCGCCTTGGAGAAATCAGAGCCAACATTGGCACCGAGACCTGCCTTTTCGGAAGTGTGACTGCTTATGCATAGACTTCCGTTGCCACCGTGATCCACTGCACCACGGTGGCCCCAGAGAACTCAGCCCAGCGGGCTTTGGCCTCTGCTGTCTGGCGTGGAATCCGAAGCTTCCTGTGCATGTTTTAGGAATGTACTTACCATTATTAACTCCATCGATTGAGAGATTGCTGCCCGTTATGTTCTGTCTGTTCAGTCAGCCGTCTGTTCATTCATTTATGCATTCAGTAACCTTTGCTGAGCAAACTTTTCTGTGTCAGTTTTGTGAGGGGCATTGAGCTTACACTGGGGACCTGAACAGCCCCAGCCCCTCTGGAACCAGCAGTCGTAACATCGTAGACTCAGCACCTGAGAAAGGCAGTGTCTGGTGTCTGACCCAAGTCAGTTGAGGGAGTCCACTGATCCTACGTTGCTAAGGTAGGATCCAGCTACAAGGTGAATGTGCACCAGTTCACGTAAAAATAAGCATAGCAATTGGTGTCCTTTAATATTTTCAGATCAGTCACTATGTGCCAGACACAGTATTAAATATTTAGACAAGAGGTCTCCCCTCTGGTCCTCACAAAGGGCATTCTCAACATGCATGGTCCACAGTTCCTTATGCAAAATCTTTGGAGAGAGAGAAGGGTTTTGGAATTCAGCATTTTTCAGATTATCAAAGGGTGATATGGGGCCAGTGCAGTATTTTACATAGTGTCCCGCAGGGTCTGGGACTATATTCCATGACCAACCTCTTCAGTGACGCTGCCATGACACGTGGGCAGACTGGAGATGCCAGTGTTATTTCCAGCAGTTCTGGGCAGGTTCCACAGCCGAAAGGGTCAGGTCAGGTCACGTTGTGCTGCGAAATGACTGATGAAAAATCAGTCCTGAGAGATTTCATTTGGGAATTATGTAATAGAAAAGGGTTAGCGGCTGTGTTTGTGTTGTTGTCTGCGCTTTATACATGGGACTGTGAGGCTCACAGAGCTGAGGTCACTGGCCCAAGTCCACACAGCTAGTGAGGAATGGAGCCAAGGATGGGATCCAGGCAGTGGGATCCTGTGTGAGTTTTAAACCTGAACCACCACAGGAAAAGGGTCCTGGTAGTAAGTACCCAAAAGGATTATGTCCAAGGACCTCAAGCCACAGCAGCCTGGTTAGGTGACGCTCTCAGATAACACCCAGGGTCCAGGGCTGGTGGCTGCCCTCAAGGTCAGTGTAGGTCAGGAGTGAAGCCAAGTTTATAAAGAGGGAGACCAAGACGGACCCTGGGGGTCAAACAGCTGATGCCCCACAGTGTCGACTGGCCACCCACACCTGCCACCAGTTGTTCCCCCGGGCTGGGCCTCCCTGGGTTACTCCATGTGAGCCCTTCAGGGGCCTGGAGCACCCAGGAGAGCACGGCACAAAGCCTGTCCGCATCCTGAAATGCTGCACAAGCCAGAACCAAGCCTTGAGATGCTGTTGGTTAAATCACAGGAACTTTAACTATTCTACGGTATTCAGAAGTGATTTTTTAGACCTTTAGGCTGCTGACACTGACACTCCAGCATAGGCAGTTTAGATGGATCTTACTGCAGGGCTAATAGGTGAAAACAAACAATTGCCTGGCAAGGATGTTTGGGGATGTTTAGGGAGACAAGATAGACATCTTTTTTCAGTTTGTTGAAAAATCAATCAAACTTTGCACAGGAAATTCGTCAATTAAAGCGTCTGCGTAATTGATCTCAATTCCTTCTTTACTGACCGAAAACCACAGCAAAGGGGAAAAAAAGCACATTCGAAGGAAAGAGTCCCACTGAGCAGATTCAAAAGAGATTTAATAGGCACTATTTTTTTTCCATATGTAGAAACAGTGTGCTTCTCTTGAAATTTTTCATCTTGGAGAGCTATTTTTGGTTGCATGAGACACAAAGACTATGTAATCGTCATAAAGGTTTCAGCTGGCCCGGCCTTCCCCAGGCACCTGCAGGAGTGATTCATGTGACTAATGACAAAGTATCTGCACGTGGAGACCATCGTGCATCTCCCGTATGTTGTCGTGAAATACGACTTATCGGCGCAGCAGGAAGTATTTTTATGGGCACGTGGCATTGCCCCTGGGGAGTCCTGAGAGCTAAAGTGTAGAGACATGAGAACCCAGGAGGAGTCAGCTCCTGCTTATGTTAAGTGCAGCTTCAATGTTACAGTAGACAACTCTAC
>CAUYRT010084636.1:0-30425 GCA_963574885.1 Lepilemur ruficaudatus
TAGTCCCAGCTACTTGGGAGGCTGAGGCAGAAGGATTGCTTGAGCCCAGGAGTTTGAGGTTGCTGTGAGCTAGGCTGACGCCACGGCACTCACTCTAGCCTGGGCAACAGAGTGAGACTCTGTCTCAAAAAAAAAAAAAAACAAAAAAAGAAAAGGCTTCAGGCTGCAGACTCCAGAGCCAAGGGCTTTGTCTCTAGAGCCAGATGGAGGTTTCTGAGCTGTTCCTGCAGCCTCCTGGGGAGCTTTGAAGGGGCCAAGGCAGGTGCCCACTGATTTATTCATCCTCACTCGGTGCCTTTGTGCTGGGCCAGCAGGGTGGAGGTGGAGGGAGGCGGGGTGCTGGTTTGCAAGCTAACCTTGAGAGTGCCTGCATGTGGGTGGGTGGGGGTGGGGGTGGCCGCACCATTGTGGTAGGTCCAAGCTCTCAGGGCCTTAAGCATTATTCTCTGCAACATATCCCAAAGCGTGAGCTACAAACATGAGCTCCTTGGGATGCTAAATTGGCTTTCTACCCACAGAATTTATAAAAACAAATCAGAAAGATTTGTGAAATGCTAGTTTAGGCAAAATTACAGGGTTGCTTTCTGCAGGACTTGTCAGGACTCTGAACATGCAATGTAAATTGAGGAACCTCCCAGACAGAGCATGCCAAGCCCAGATTTAGTTGGTCACTTGGGAGCCTTCTATCTGGATGCTTCTTGAACCTGGGTTCCACCGAGCACGGGCTGTTCCAGGCCAGCCACCGCCTCCCTGAGAGGAGGGAGCCGGGGCCCAGACAGGGCCTGTGGTCAGAATCCCCCACTCACTGCTGCATGGTGCTCCTGGTCTCCCGGCTGTGTGTGCCCCTTCCCTGTCTTGGGGGCTGTTTTGTGCTCAGCTGCTTCTCCCGAGAAACGGCAGGACCCTCTCCGTGCTACAGGAGTGGGGTGAAGCCCCCAGACCCGGCAGGCAGGGATGCCAGGGGTAGGGCGCAACTGTGAGTTTTCTTGACAGCCCATAATAGTCATGGGGCCCCACTCTCCTTCCCTTCCCCTCCTCTTTCCTGACCCAGCTCAGCCCCACCTTTGGTGCCATCTGTTCACGATGTGGCCGGCCGACCTCGGGGGAGAAAACAGAAATGGGGTTGGGGGTGGCCAGACAGACATGGTCCCTGCGCAGGCCTTGCGGAGGGTGATGTTTGCCTACTGCCCCTCATCTGTGAAGTGGGGCTGGCGCTGCCGGCACAGAGGGTGAAAAGAGCAGGTGTGGCACATGGTCCGCAGACTGCCAGGGCTGGGCCTGCTGACTCCGTCTCTGTCTGTCTGTCTGTCATCTCTCTCCTCTCTGCAGCCATGTGGACACCAAGGAGCTGTGTGGTAGGTGCCTGGCTGTGCCCAGACTGAGATGGGGGTGCAGGGGGGCCTGGGGGGAGAAGGGCCGGAGGAGGGGAGAGGAACTGGGGAGCACAGGCCCGAACAGTAGGAGGGCCCAGTGGGAGGGGCAGGATGCCCTGTGACCCCCGACCTCTGCCCTCCCTTCCCCAGATTACTTCGTGGAGCACATGGGGGACTATGAGGACGTCTTGGCCTCCCTGGAGACCCTCAATCACTCTGTCCTGAAGGCCATGGGCTACACCAAGAAGGTCGGCGGGTGTGGGCGGGCTGCCATGGCTGCAGTGGTTCCCGGGCATCCTTACCCAGCGGTGCCTGGATTGGGGGTGACAGCTCCGTGTGGGCCTGGCTCAGGGTGAGCTTTGCTTGGGGCCTCCTTGAGGGAGCTGAGATAAACTGTGAAGTGAATAGAGCGGCTTTGTGAATGGCCCTGTGCAGTCGATGCCTAGTTGGGAGGGTGAGGGCCCTTCCCGGAGTTGGGTTTGGTCCTAGAAAGGCAGCGGCAGTCACACCGAGCCTTCCAGGGTCCTCAGAGAGGTGCCGTACCTGCTGGGGCCGGCTGCAGACCGGGACCAGGGGAAGGGAGGGGTTCGAGCATCTGAGCTTGACCCGGGAATCTGATGCTGTCTCCCGTGAGAGCATTCGGTGAGGCAGGAGCTGTGAGGAGTGGTGGGTGGCGGCTGCGTGTTCTGGAGGGAGGGCTCTGATGTGGCTCAAAGGTCTCTGCCCACAGCCCTGTCACCCCTTGTCTGTGTCGATGCCCTGGAGGAGGACCTAGGACAGGCAGGCCCCACCCTGGGTGCTGAGTGCTCAGTGTCTTGTTTAATCCTCGTGGCAGCCCTGTGGGTGGCTGTTGTTCCCCCACTGCACAGCTGTGGGGACACAGGCTCCAAGAGGTGAACTCACAGTCACAGCCAGACAGCGACAGCCGCTGGCTGGGATGAGCGGGGAAACTGAGTAAGGGACGTGGCCTGCCCGGCTGGGGGGGCACACTGACCCAGGCCCACGGGGAAGGGGGCTGGGAGCGGGCAATGGCCAGGGACAGGCAGGTGCTCAGGGGCTGCAGCCCACCCGTGCCCCGAGCTATGGGAGCCCGGAAAAGCCTGTCCCGTCTGCTGGTTGAGGCCGGGAGCTCAGCCGATAAAGTCAGCCAGACCTGGCTGCGGGGCTCGAGACACCCATTTCCCTTTCTGAGCCTCAGTTTCCCCATCTGTGAAATGGGAGCATCTACCTTCTAGAGTCAGGCCTCTAAGCTGTTTAGTGCAGAGCCTGGCACAGAGCAAAGGCGACAGCTGGTTTTTGTCGTTAGGCTCCTACTATATGCCCAGATACAGGTTAAGACCGATCCCGCGGGGTTTCCCGTTGCTGCGCAGTTCCCGCCTGCGCCGCGGCGGAGGATCCCTTTCCTGCCGTATGTCCAAAAATAGCCGGGCCTCGCCCTGAGCCGCCCATGTCTACATGTCTGCCCTCGAGTCGCACTGGTTGGAGTCTTGCTGTTTTAAAGTGTGTTTTCGTACGTGTAAGACTCCTGCAGTTGTCCGCAGACTGTCGTGAGACTTCCTGCAGCACCAGCCGGAGGGGGATTGGAGGGAGCGTGGAGAGATCCCAGGCCCCCGAGTCACCCAGACAAAGGTGTCAACCCCAGCTCTGCTCGCGACGGGCTGTGTGAGGTCACCCACGGTGACTCTGTGCAGTTGAAACCACCCCATCTGGCCTCACTTTTCTCATCTTGGAATGGGCCCCTTCCGGCGACGTCGTTAGGAGGTGTCGCTGACACCCGTGGCTGCTTCCTGGTCTTTGGTCAGACTCTTCGGGAACATGACATCGTTCTCCATCAAGGAGAGGGGTCTGCTGGACCAGTTTTGGGGATTTTGCTCTAAGAAGTCACACACACAGCATATCGGGGTGGTCTCTGGTGTGTGGTTAGTGGCCGTGGTGACGGTAGCGTGGCATTTCTTTTTTGTGTGTGTTTTCTGACTGGTTTTTGCAGAGATACAGCTCGCTGATTTTATCTTACGTGCTTTTCTTGTCCCCGTTGATTCCAGTTGACTCTTTGGCTGTCGCTGAGACGCAGCCGTGGTGTCGTCAGTACCTGGTGGCGTCATCTGTGCTTTCTGACACGAGTCCTCTCGTTTCCTGTTGCGTTTTCTCCAAATTCTGAAACGCCGTGATTGGGCCAGGCCGGGCGTGCGTGGTTCGCTTCTGATCTTCGAGTATCTCTCTAGTGTTTCTCCACTAATTATGATATTAATACCGGCTCTTATTTTAGAACCCTCTTCAGCATGTTAGGGAAATATTTTTGCATCCCCCTTGTTCAGTTTTGCCTTAGGAGGTGGTAGTGAATTTTCTCAGATGCCTTTTTGGTATTTTTAAATGATCATAAGATTTTTCCCTAAGGTGTCGATGGGGCGGATTCTATTTTTAGAGTCTCTCCTATTGAACGATCCTGAGCTCTCTGTGATGAACTCTAATTGATACATTATTCTTTTATCACGTCGCCCGGTTCTTGTCACCAGCTGAGCCTTTTATCTCTCTGTCTTCGCCAGGAATTAAGATTGGATGTTAGTTTGGGAACGATTTGTCAGGTGGTTCTGAATGTTTTCTGCGTTGTGATTTAGCTTCTCCAATAGAGACTCATTTTTCTGTTCAAATATAGAATTTATCCATAAGCCTTCAGTCAAGGTGTTTAAATAGGGGAGGGGATGGATTTCATAGTTATTTTAAGGTCAACTCTAATTGTCATCAAGCTTTTTATTTTCTGTGTCCATTTTCGTTTTTTTGTTGGGGGGGTGCGGTTGTGAGACAGGGTCTCACTCCATTTTCCGGGCTGGAGTGACTGGCATCGTCATAGCTCACTGCAGCCTCCAACTCCTGGGCTCAAGTGATCCTCCTACCTCAGCCTCCCGAGTAGCTGGGACTACAGGTGCATGCCATGCCCAGCTAATTTTTAAAAATTTTTTTGTAGAGACAGAGTCTCACAATGTTATTCAGGCTGGTCTCAATAGCTTGACTCCTGGCCTCAAGCTATCCTCTTGCCTTGGCCTCCCAAAGTGCTGAAATTACAGGCGTGAGCCACTGCGCCCAGGCCGTTTTAGTATACTTTTAAACAAAGCCATCCTAGACATGTTCAGTTTTGCGATCAATTATGCATGGTGTGTTCTTATGATTATTTAAAAAGTCCAAAATGTTGTTTGACACAAAACAAGCACTTACTGCAGATTAAGTTCAAGAAAATATGTACTGTTATAGCTTTTCCTACGTTTTAAAACCTTATATTTGACAGTTTTTCCTGTTTTAATTAACTGTTTCTAATAACCAGCTCCTGGCACACTTACTTAAATTTCATGATACGTTATCTAATACATTTATAGTCCTGCCATTATTATTTTTTTCCTCCTGTTACTTTGGGTTTGTTGTGGTTGCTGTTCTTTTTCTTATGTGAAATGGAATGCTTGCTTTTTTTGATAATAAAGTTCAAAATTTTTAAAAATCTACCTTTGGCATTTTCATGGCAGTCATAGATTTTAATCTGTAGTTCATTCATTCTCAGTATTTCTTTGAATAGTTTATGGTCTCATTCACTCTCACTTCATTGTTACGATAAAACTGACCACTGAGGTTTCTGCTCTATTTTAAAATATATTGAGATGTCTTCATTCCATGATAGTTTGTTTTTATAACCATCTGATGGATGCTTGAGAAGATGTAGATTGTGCTTGCAGAATGTCAGATTTAAAAATAGCTGTCCTTTTTTTGTTATGAAATGTGCCGTTAAAAGACAGTTTTTTAAAAAGGTTAAATCCTGTCTCTTCTACAAGTCTTAAAATGTACACATCAAAAATTTTCTTTAACTCGTTACTGTGAAAACCAGTAGCGTGTTACCACTGGCTCAAAGCGGAATTCAGTGCACGTATATACAGGCGGCCGGGAGTTCTGAAATAAACTTGTGAACAAACGCAAACCTGGCCGATACCCGGGGCACCAGTCAACTGCGTTCAGCTGGACAAACTCAAATGCGTTTCCGCGGAAGAGACTTATTTGTGTTATTGTAAATTTTCTACATCTTAATAGAGCTTTAAAAGTAGCTCTAAAATAAGGAAAGACTTAGTAATGTAGAAAAGCTTACTAGGTTAAAAACCCAAGAATTTTTCTGCCCATTTCAAAGACTGTCACTGTTTTTCCTGACAGACCCTTTGCGTCCCTATTTATGAACTAACTTATCTGTCCTACGAGACACCGGTGAGCTCATTTCTCACACCGAACTGTGTTTTCATTTAGTCTTTGTATTTCTGATGTTTTTCCTTTCTATATTTTTAGCCATGTTGTTTGCACATAGACTTTTGTTATCTTTTTATGTAAATGGTACGTATTCAATACACAAAAGGTAGGAAGCATAAAGAAAATTTCAAATCACTTCTAATTCCCACTATCCCTAACCACCGTTAACATTTTAGTTTGGCCGGGCGCAGTGGCCCACACCTGTAATCCTAGCACTCTGGGAGGCCAAGGCGGGAGGATCACTCAAGGTCAGGAGTTTGAAACCAGCCTGAGCAAGAGCGAGACCCCGTCTCTACTAAAAATAGAAAGAAATTAACTGGACAACTAAAAATATATATAGAAAAAATTAGCCAGGCATGGTGGCGCATGCCTGTAGTCCCAGCTACTCGGGAGGCTGAGGCAGGAGGATCGCTTGAGCCCAGGAGTCTGAGGTTGCTGTGAGCTAGGCTGACGCCACGGCACTCTAGCCCAGGCAACAGAGTGAGACTCTGTCTCAAAAAAAAAAAAAAATTAGTTTATTACCTTTGTGCCTTTTCCCACATGTATTTTCTTAACAGTTATAATCTATGTATAAAAATTTATTTCCTGCTTTTTTACCTAATATTTTAACACTTTTCCCATGTTATTAAAACTGTCCAAAGGCATCGTTTTAAATATTCTTATTTAAATCTACTTATTTTTCCTCCATTCTTGCGCATGTTAGATTTATGTATTTATTTTTTTGCTATTGTAATACTGTCCTTAATACCCTGGGGCACACATATTTGAACACGTTTTGCACTATTTCTTGGGGATAGATTATCAGAATTGGGGAATTGCCAGATTAAAGAATAGGAGCAGTTTAAATAAGGCTCTTGTTATTAGCAAAATTGCCTTATAAAATGACTATCCGTGCAGGTCACCATAGCGGTGGTTATAGCAATATCCTCTCCCGGTGTATGAAAATTTAATAAGGTTATATCCTTGTTGTACATTGTCTTTTGCCATCGTATTCTCACCTTTCTTGTTTATGTGACACTTTCTCATTTACATTCTACCTGGATAGTGATGTTGCAACTTATCCCATTCACTTGATCAAATTTGGTTACAGTATCTTTGCACGGGCTTTCCTTTGTGAATCCTCCGTGCTGTTTGGTTTAGGTGCGCTTCTGGCTGGATCTTATTTAGTCAACTCTGGGACTCTGTCTCCTGACATGGGGGAATTTAGGCTACCTCTTCTATCATGACTGTTCTGTCTGATCTGACTGCTGTCATGATGTTTTATTCCCGTTTTTCACGCTTTCTTCATCTCTCTTACATTTTACCTCGTGATGGTCTGTTCTGTTTATATCATCAATTATGATTTGGAAGGTAAAAAACTGTAGTTTTCATTTTACTAATGACTTAAAAAATACATTGTTGGTATTCTTAATCTGATTTTTATACTTAGCTAATAAAAACACTTTCTGTTCCCTTTGTGGATAAAAGGAATTTTTAAGATTTTTGGCTATTTTTTCTATACTGAGTTAATCCAGTGTGGTTGAAATCAAACTATTAGTGGTTAATGTTCTGATTCCCTCACATAGAGTAGCCTTCATGTTGAAGCCGAGCGATCACCATTACTACTATGTACAGCTTCCCTATTCAAGAAGTCTTTCTCAACTTCAAGCCTAGATGATTTAGGAGAGAGTCTTAAGCATTCTTTGCGGAAAAGGTGCTCGTCTGGCAACATTTCAGAGATGTACAGATTTCTGAATATTTCTCTGTTCTGCAAATGAGTGACTCGTTCGCTGGTTGCACAGTTTCTAGATGTGACCCTCTCGGTCTGGAATCTGGGCTGCGGCATTGACCGTGGCGGAGCAGAAATCTGTAAAAGCTTCACTCTTACCCCTTTGAAAAGAACTTGGCGTCTTTGGCATTCAACTAACCAGTATCACTTACTGATCCCTGCGACCACATCCTCCGGCCCTGGTCTGGGTGCTCTTTAGCACACTTCAGCTTGTTTTTCTGCTTGATCCCCTTCTAAAAGCCTTTTTCTTTGTGTTTAAATTTTTTATCGGGTTGTGTCTTGTTCACCTCTGGCCATGCGTTTGTCTGGAGTGCATCGATCACGGGATCGTGTGTGGTCTCAGCTGTCTGCTCAGAAGGATAACGGGCCGTTGCCATCCATCAGGCTGCCAGAACCTGACACTCTTGCAGCCACAAATTCTTCCTCCCGCAGGGTCGGTCCTGCGGGCCCTGGTCTGGCTGCCAGGGGACTTCCGTCCACCTCCCTGCCGGCTCCGCAGTCCCCTGCCCCTGCCCCCCCTGCACTCCGCAGCCTGTCTCCCAGCCATGTCTTCCGTTGTGCAATTATTGCTAATTAATTCCCAGTCAGAGTGATGGATGGTTTAATTTGCTTTCCTTGAGAGCCCTGTTTTCTCTTGCCTTGCCAGGGGCTGGGCAGAATTCCAAGATGCCCTGGGGGCAGGCGGCTCAGGAAGGCGGGGTCTCCGCGGAGGAGGCTGGGAGAGCAGCCTGGGCGTTCGGGAGACCCAGACTCCCCCAACAAGACGTCATTTTTGTCGTCTAGTCCTTGAGTGACGTGGCTAAGCCAGAGCCTTCTCCCCTCTGCTGTAAGGCAGCCCAGAGACGCTCTAGTGGATGCAGACGCCTTGAGAAATGTCTTTGCTGAAGTCTCATGACAAAGGGGGACATTCTGTCCCGCACCACAGAGCAAAACTCGTGGAAAACCCTCTTTTCTGTCTTTTCCTCAGATTTCTCCTCCTTGTGGCATCTGCTAAGCCTCTCTGTTCCTCCAGACTCCTCTCTCATCCCTTCTTTTTGATCTCTGAGCCCAGGTACCTTCCGTGGGAGCCTCTGTTGGCTGTTTTTGATTCTGTTCTGTCGTTTCTCTGAGTAGCAGCAGGAAGCCCCAGGAGCCCAGAGAGTCCTCCTTGGAGGAGGAAGGAGGCAGAGGCCATGGCCCCCAATACCTTATCCCTGTCACAGCAACAACAAGAACGTCACCACCAACCATTGCCACCACCATCACCGTCTTTGTCATAGCAGCTACTGTTCCAGCATTTGCTGTGTGACAGGCCCTATGCCAAGCATTTTATATATGTTAATCTTCACCGCTGCCTTGTAAGATACCACAGTGACCCGGTTACACTCAGAGCCACAGAGCTAGTAAGCGGTGAGGCCGGGGTTCAAAGCTTGCTTTCTGAATCTACAGCCCCTGTATTGCAGACTCCACAGCCTCCAGGATGCAGGAAGTGGTGGGGTCCCCCCTTCCCGCTGCAAGGCCAATGCGCTGACCCCAGTTGCTCCCCAGTTCCTGCGCTAGACGCCGCATCCAGCCTCCCTCCCAGCCCCATGCCCCTCTGCGTCCCTTCCCGTCCCCCGCAGGTGTACGAGGGCGGGAGCAACGTGGACCAGTTCGTGACCCGGTTCCTCCTAAAGGAGACAGCCAACCAGATCCAGTCGCTGCTGAGCTCCGTGGAGAGCGCGGTGGAGGCCATCGAGGAGCAGACCAGCCAGATCCGGTGTGTGGGGAGACCCCGCAGGCCACCTGGGGGTGCGTGGTGCATGTGCACGCGCCGGCCTGCTGCTCGGTGGGGGGCTCGTGTGCCTAGGGGCTGGGGGCCTTTGGCAAGTTGCTTGCACCTCCCTCTCTGCCTCCATTGCTCTGGCTATAATATGGGGACAACTATATACACCTGTCCCTCGGTCACTGCGAGGATTGGATGAGACAGTGTGTGCTCGGAAGATGCCTGTGTATGTACACGTGGCGCGTACACACGGTCACGATGCCGCTACCCAGACTCCAGTCCACTTTGCCACGTCGCCGTTTGCTCGTAGTTTATGATTTGGCGCACTTTTTAAAGCTGGATATATGTTTAGGAAATGGTATGTGGCTGCAATAATTGGAAAATATCACAAGCCATAACTGAATGAAGTATAAAGATAAGGACCGATGGTTGCCCACGGCCAGCTCAGGTCCGGCATCTCTCTCCCTCTGCCGGGAGGAGAGTCTGGGGCAGTGGAGACAGGGCCGCGCCATGGTGAGACTGTCTCAGGAGGATCGAGAGAGAGGTGAAAATGGAGTGATGTCCTCACAAGTCGTGTTATATAAGGCCTTGTTTGTGTCCCTTGAACCATGGAAAAGCACCTGGGGTCCTCGGGTGGCAGGTGCTGTGTTGAGACTGCCCTGGGATTTAGGGGGAGCAGTTCTCTATTTCTGCTCAAACGGCCCCTCCTGTTTGCTGTCCCAAATTGAGACACCCCGTCTCTGTCCAGCTCTTCCCAGACAGTGGATGTGCCCGGCACAGAGGAGAAGTAGAGAGAATGCCCAGGTTCTGTTGAGCCTTGAACGTCCCGGGCAGAGGGACATCCGGACCAGGATGGTGGGCCTGGGGGTTTGAGCCTATGGTTTTCGTTGGTGAGGAGCTGGTCCCATCAGATATAGTGAAGGTTGTTCAGGACACTTTGTTCCCCAAATGGTTTTATTCTGAGCACCTGCGACCAAATACCTAGGAAACTTCAAATGCAGATTCCTGGGCCCCCGGCTCTACTCACTGGTCAGACGCCCCAGTAACGGAGCCCAGAACTCTGCATCTACGATCGGTCCTGTGACTCTGAGGGTCCCCGGCTGACACTTAGATTCCTTTGTTTTCTGTTATTGTCTTGGTCAAAAACTGGCCGTTTTTATCCTGCCACAGTGGATAGTAGTGTTGCACGACTTCATAGCTGCGTTTCTGCGCTGTGCTGGCTCTGTCACACGTCAGTGGCTACACCTGCCCGCCCCCACATGGGGACCTTACTTTGGGACGTTGATGGAGGGGGCGGCACATCGTCCTGGGGAGATACAGCTTGCTCCACACCGGCCTCCCCAGATCTTAGCTGTTTCAGCTCCCAGCCATGGGTCCCCGAGGCCCATCCCGTCTCCTGGCCCCGGAGCAGCCTCGCAGGGTGGTGCATTCGGGCACAGCTGCCGACTCAACCCTGCCGCCCGGCCCCCGCCCCGAGCAGCCCTGCATGGCCTGAGGGACACATTTAATTTGCTGCTGGTTTGTAGAGATGCTGTGATTGACAGCTCAGAGACTCTGCCAGCCTTTCCCCCACCCTCAGGGGAGTTGGATTCGCTCCCTCTGTACAGGAGAGACTTGCGGAGCTTCCAGGGCTCACAGGAGACAAATTCCAGAACGTGCCAAGGCAGTGATTCTCAAAGACGGGGGTGTGGGAACCTGTGTGTGTGTGTGTCTGTGTCTGTGTGTGTGGTGGTGTGTGTGTGTCCGCAGGGAGTTTTCCAGTATCTCTTTGCATGTGAGGGTTTGGTCATTCACTGAGCACGTGTTGAGTCCCTACTATGTGCCAGGCATGGCAGTGTGTGTGGCTGTCTGGCGAGCTGTGCCTGGCAGGGCACGCAGGGGTGTGTGCACACCAGAGTGAGCAGGAGAAGACCCAGGTCAGGATCACAGTTCTCTGTCCTGTTAATATTCCTCCGTGTGTGTGTGTAGGGGGGTCTTGTAAACTCGGATCCCCCACCCCCAAGGACACCAAACACAAGATTGGCCTCTCCTGAGGCAGGGAAGGAGGGAGACTTGGTATTGCACAGCTCAGTGGGCTCCTGGGCAGCAGGGAGCCATGCGGGTGGGCACAGGCACCCGGCTCAGCCTTGCCCAGCCCCAGAACTCAGTCTCGGGACCAGGGCCTGGGCCGTGAGGTCCTAGGAGGAAGCTGAGTGCAAACCCCAGCTCCCTGCAGGCCCAGTCCCCTGCGTTATGGCCTTGTTTCCTCCTCTGTAAAGACAAAGGCCGTCATGCCCACCTCTTGGGTGGGTTCCACATTTTAGCCCAAAATTGGTGCTTAATAAACGCCTGTCAAAGCTGCCGAATGTGCTCAGGGCCCCACAACTGCTGCCGTGTCTGTGTTTCCCCGACCCAAACCGCAGGCAGAACCACAGCAGACCCAGCCACGACACCGCAGAGACCTGGTATGGAAGCCCCACTCCCCCCTACGCCGCCAACCACAAGCTCATGGCCACGGAGCAAGGGAAGAGCCTTCCGTCTGGTGAGAGCAGTGGCCCGGGGTGGGGGTGACACTGGCAGGGGGTCGTGCAGAGTCCCCTGACTGGGACTCGGAGGCAGGGGCATGTTTGGGGCCCCTAGTGGGGTGCTGGGTGACTCTCTCCCACCCCACGCGCCTGGCCCTGACCACCACACGGTCTGTTTCTCTTTTCCCAGTCACCGAGGACTCAAAGGAGGATGGCCTGGAAGCCCAGATCAGCCGGCTGGCAGAGCTGATTGGCAGGCTGGAGAACAAGGTGAGCCCCGCTGCACCTCACCTCGCTCCCTCCTCTCCTCTCGGCCCCCGAGGAGTGCAGAGTTAGGCCTGGAGCTCAGTATGGAAGTCAGGGCTGCAGAGGGCCCAGGGACCCGGCGTGGAGCAGACAACACAACACCTAGGTGGCGTGTGGCGACACAGAGCACATGACTCCTGCACCAACCCTGGGACTGGCAGGGCTGTCGCAGGGGCAGGTGGGCAGGCAGGAGGCACAGCTCTAGGGGCAGAGAGCGGTTGGCAGGGTCCCGTGCTGCACGGGGCCAGAGGTTCCCAGGAGGCTTTGTTCTAAGGCGGGTGGCCTGAACAGGTGGTCGCCAGGAGGCAGTTTCAGGATGAGCAAGAGACGTGGTGACTCAGGAGCGCGTGGAAACAGGGCAATGACCAGCAGTAGGAAGTCTGTTACATGCAGTATGGCACGTGTACCGGTAGCAGAAAGGGACACAGCCCCTACAGAATGATGTTGTCAGAGTGTTCCACGCCTTGGGAGAGTACTCACAGTGTGGCCACTTGGTGGAGGAGAGAAAAGAGTTTGCCTTAGGGCTTTCGGATGGATGGGCTCAGGTATCAGACCGTCGCCATTGGAA
The DNA here is from genome assembly GCA_963574885.1 of Lepilemur ruficaudatus. Lineage (NCBI taxonomy): Eukaryota > Metazoa > Chordata > Mammalia > Primates > Lepilemuridae > Lepilemur > Lepilemur ruficaudatus. Next base: position 12,539 of record CAUYRT010084636.1, read on the forward strand.
TTCTGGCTGTGTGGCCTTGGGCCAGTCAGTGCCTTACTCTCTCTGAGCCTCAGATTCCTCCTGTGATGGTACAGAACAAAATCGGGAGCATAGGACCCCGCATAGGGATGCTGCTAGGATGAAATAAATGATGTCTTGGTGGCTCAGTGCAGAGCCCCGTGTAGCTGGCAGTTGATATCAGTAAGGTACCTTAGCGATTATTGTCAGACACGCTGCCACCGGAACCTACACCCAGGCCCCCGGCCCACCCATGTACCTACACAGACCGAGGGCACAGGTATCTCAGAGCCCTAGGGTTGGGGTGGTTTTACGTCTTCTAGTTTGTTGTATTTCTTTTATACCTTTTACAAATGGTGTTACTATTTTGCTGGGTTTGGGGGGGTCTGAGGGAGTCGAGGGGCTCCCCCTACGGAGACGGAGACGCAGGCCTGGGCCCTGGAGCGAAGTCCTCGGGAGGAGGCGGGCGTTCCCCCCTGCAGGGGCGAGGCCGAGGTGGGGTCACTCCCCCCGCCTTGAAGCCCGCTGCGAGAGGGCTCTGTGAGGACCCTGTGGCCCGGTTGTCATAACAACTCGGTGGGCGCCTCCAGAGGGAAGCTCTTTGAAGCTTATTTTTAGCGCCTGGGTCGCCCTAACAACCGGGCTGGCTGGTAACCAGAGCACCTGGGCGTCCTGGAGATGGGGCGGGGCTGCCCTTGCCAGCCTCTGATTGGTCCCCGCTCGCAGCCCAGGCCAATCAAGGCCGGGCTCCGCCTGGGCTGGGAGGATGGGGAGGCTGGGGGAGGGATGGGGCAGATATGGGTGCCACCACCCCTCCCTCGTCCTCTTATGGCTCTGCCAGCTGGGAGAAGCCAGAAGGAACCAGCCCCAGCCCCTGCCCTTCAGGAGCTCAGGAACATGGTTCTAAAACCGTGAAAATAGTCTTGTCCCGGCCAAGGCACCCTCCCAACTTAGGGGCGTTCACCCCTCGTATCTTAGAGAAGTCAGAACCCTGTCCAGGACCGGCCACTCCAAGGCCCCCTGTTTGAACGTGAAGAATTTGAAGGTGTTGACCACACAGGCCGCTGCCCCTTGTTTTCCTTAACAGCCAGTCTCACACGTGCTCTCGTGATTGTGGCAGTCTGTCTGTCCGCGTGGAGGAGGGACAGGCACAGAGGTGGTGATTACTGGGATGCCCAAGTTGAAGGAAGAAGAACTAGCTCTTGTGCCCTCGGAGCCAGGGTTCTCTGTATGAAATGAGACCTCGGCGAGCGCTCAGCCCTGTGTGGGCCCCAGGAGCGGGTGACGAACACAGCCACCGTGGCTCCTCCGATCCTGCACTCAAAGTGGGCAGCGCCTCCCGCAGGGAGTCAGGAAAATTAGATAAAGTGTATTTGTAAACAGTTTACTTAGAGCCTAGGGAAGGCCAGAGACAACAGCTCACCCCAATCGGACGGTTAGATTGAGGAGGTGCCAGGGCTTAGGATTTGGGGCAAGTTGTAAATTGAGGGGGGAATCTCAGGGCTGTGGCAAAACCCAGCATCCTGGATTCGGGCCTCCTGAGTCCTGTCGCTGCCTCTCCCGAGATCTCCCCGCCCCGGCGGAACTGGTAGAGCCTCCTTTGTGCTCTCGGCAGCGGGTCGGCTTGGCTTCTGTGCCTCCCAGTCCCCCAGATGCCAGGGCCAGAGGGACTCTCTGCTACTTCTAGGGCTGGTCTCCCAGCCCTGCCTTCCTGGGTCCCTTCTAAGCCAGCGCAGTGCATGGGGCTGGACCAAGGCCTGGCCCTGGGATCCCAGAGCACCTTGGGGAAGGAGGGCTAGAGCTGTGTGGTGGCCCCAAGTGTGACAGTGTCACTGTGGTGAGTCCTGGGGCCTCTGTGGCTTCATTTGTGCTCTCTTGTTTCAGGCACTGTGGTTTGACCTGCAGCAGCGCCTCTCAGACGACGAGGGCACCAACATGGTGAGGCCCCATCCCCCTCCCTTCAAATCTGGGTGGATCAATGTCCCTGACACTACCCCCTCCCTGGGACCACCATGCAGGGAGATGCCACCCCAGCACCGGGCCGCTAGACCCTGCGCTGGCCCAGGGGCCATTCCCCACCCCTGCAGGAGTGTTTTCGAGGCTCCGAGGACTTTGATTGACCTGGAACAAAGTGGTCAGCAGCACGTGATGGCAAAACGCTGATTCCATCAGCAACAAATTCTGTTGGTCACTGGTTTTGCCGTGTCTTGGGGACCTGGATACCTCGTTCCCCACCCTTATCCGCTAGTCACCACTTGTGGGGGCTATGTTCTGCATTGGGCTGTTTTTCTATCCTTTTTCAGCCAGTTTTCGTGTATAAGCATGCAAAGGGTGGGGGGGTGGCCCAAGTGCCCTGTCCCCTCCTAAGGGAGGCACTGGGGGTGGAGGGGGCCTGGCCCACGGGACCCCATGCTCACTCCCGCCTTGGCCCGGCAGCACCTGCAGCTGGTCCGGCAGGAGATGGCTGTGTGCCCCGAGCAGCTGAGCGAGTTCCTGGACTCTCTGCGCCAGTACCTGCGGGGCACGGCCGGAGCGAGGACCTGCTTCCAGTGAGTAGCCCCGGGAGGGGACACGGGGCTGGGGTGCAGGGAACTCTGCCTGGTGGTGGACGGCTAGGGCAGGACCCGTCTTGTTCCCAAAAACAAGCTGCTCCCCCCCGGGAAGCATAGAGCCAGCTGGGTGAGAGTCGGGCTCCGGGCCTCCCCGGGCTCAGGATCGGCCAGTGCCAGGATCTGGGGTGGTGGACAGGGCCTCCACCCACCTGCTACAAGAGACCGTGGGACGTGCCTCCCAGGGTAAGGCCCTGTCAGGCCCGGGACGCTCAGCGGATGTTTTCAGGATTAAGCGAGATGATTATGAAGAGCTTGGTGGAAAAAATGCTGCCTTCATTTTTAAAGGTCATATCTTTTTAAATGAACATGAAGCATTTTAACATCGTTATATTACGATTTTCTTCAACAGAGAGATTGGCCCTCCATGGGGCCAGGCCTGCTGCTGCAGGTGGGGGAGCTCCGCCTGGTTCTGATCAGAAATGCAGAGGCCTCCACTGGGGCCCGGCACTGGTCCCAGCTTCTGCTTGGGTCGGGCTTCCAGCAGAGCCTGTCTGTGGGGTAGGGGTAAAGAAAGGTTGAAGGTGGTGGCTATTGTGTATGTCTACGGTCCAGAGGCCGCCTCCAGGGGACGTGGGTGGCCCTGCATTAGTCTGCGGCCTCTCTCTTTCTCTTCACAGCATTGCCGCCGTGAGGCTGGCAGACGGCTTCACCTTCGTCATCTACGAGTTCTGGGAGACAGAGGAAGAGTGGAAGAGGTGAGCAGGGCCAGGCCAGCGGGGAGGTGACCCCTTCCTGGACACCAAGTATCCCTGGGAGGGGTGGGTAATGAGCCCACCAGGAAGGCTCTGTGCTGTGTGTGCCCAGTGCAGGGGGAGGCAGGGTTTCTCAGGGTAGTGAGACCCCCCACCCTGGTCCCATGCAGCTGGGCTCTTCCTGCAGGTTCCCAGGCAAGCCCACCAACTCTCAGGATTTGGCACCAAGGTTGGATTGTTGTATGTGAAAACTGCTGTTCTAAGGATCAAAATCCCCTCTCCACACCCCCAGCTTCAAGGTCCAGCTCAAGTACCCTCCTGATTGCCCCAGAGTTCCTCTTCTGTGCCCCTGAAGCACCATGTCCTCCTTGGTCTTCCCCTGGAGGGCCCAGGCTCTGCTTGCTTAATGTCTGGTGGGGTCCAGCGCCAGGCCCAGAGGAGGGAACTCAGCGCAGGTGTGATCAGTGGCTCATCTGCCAGGAAGTCCAGGGCCCTCCTCAAAGGCCCCTCGCCTGTCTCATGTGCCAGACCCTACCCCCTCCCCCAGCTCTCACAGGCTTTCAGGAACATTAGCCCTGTCCCCACGCCGTGCTCAACACTCACGGTTTGCTGCCAGGCCCGGGCTGCCATGAGGAGTGGGTGGTGCCAGGGAAGGACTTGTCTCCTCTCTGTCCATCCTTCACTGACTCATGGCAACAAGAGACTACACCCCCTTGAGGCTTCAGTGCCATCAGTCTGAGGCTGGTGACAGCTTCACCCCCTCCTCCTAGGGTAGATCAGGAGGCAAAATCCCAGGCACGGAGACCTGTCCTTGCTCCCAGGGCGTATCAAGCCCGGGCCTGGGTTCCAGGTCCTTCCTGTGCAGACGCTCCCTGCAAGGAAAGGAACAGGCTGTTCTCCCCTACCCTGGGCCTGGCCTTTTCTCCCCCCGCCCCCTGCAGCTCAGAGCCCCAGGGTTCAGCTCACCCTCCCTAGACAGAGCGAGGATTGAACCCCCCCCAAGAGCTCCTCCCCTGGAACCCCCAGTCCCGCGACTCACCCACGTCCCCGGCGTTGCAGGCATCTGCAGAGCCCCGTGTGCAAGGCGTTCCGGCACGTCAAGGTGGACACGCTGAGCCAGCCCGAGGCCCTGTCCAGGATCTCCGTGCCAGGTAGAAGTGGGGTGGGGGCTATGTAAACCTCTGGTTCTGACAGGAGCCCAGGGGCAGCAAGCTGGGCAGTGCCAGCTCCAGCGGGCAGGGCTCAGCCTTGACATTGATGCCCCGTGTGCGGGAAGGTCCTGGGGGCAGGAAGAGCTCCAAGGCCGGGGCCAGAGCCTGAGCCCTAAGGTGGCCTTTCAGCCACAGAACAGACCAGGGAGAACACGGGGTGTCCCCAGTCAACCCTGCTGTGGGTCCCCCAGCCACATTCTCCACCTGACTTCACCGTCACAGCAACTCCCTCTGTGTCTCACGGAGGTCCAAAGGCCATCCCCTGCGGCAGCCCTTGCACTGCCCAGAGCTGGGCCCCGGTGCCCGAGGGCACATGCTCATGGGGACATCTCTCCTGTCTCGGAGTCGCGGGCCTCCCCCTAACACCTTTCTCCTCTCCCCCCAGCCGTGTGGTGCACAGTGGGCCGAGACTGAGCCCCTGCCTGATGCCTGCAGCTGGGCCGCCTTCCTCTTCTGAAGGACGTCCCCTTTTCTATAAACGTTGGTACCTGAGCTGTCTTCTCAACACGAATGTATGTCCCTGCTCTCTGAAGTGAAGGCGGAACCCCTCTCCCCCCAGGGAGTGGCCACGCCCACCCAGCCACCTCCCTTGTATTCTGACGGCTGAGGCCACTTGTCCTCCCCTCGTTGACATTTCTCTATCTGGTAGGAGCCGTGACCCCGTAGCGCCCAACCTAGGCCCATCCCACGTGTGCGGCAGTAGAGCCCCCGTGACCAGTGCCACCGTAGGCAGCCGGCCTCCGCTGGGCACAGGCGCCAAATAAACTCTGGTTGGGAACATCTGTGTGCTGTTTGGTGCCAATTGTCTAGCAGAGTCCAGCTGTCAGGGTGCGTGGTGACCCCGGGCAGTATCCACACACCCCTCATTTGCTATGAAACCCTACCAGAGTTCCCCAAGTCTCAGAGGAAGGTGCCAGCGCCGTGGGGCAGGTGTTCCAACATGCAGGCTTGTGCCTGCTGCAAAACTCTGAGGTCTCCCAGACCTGCGTGGGTTCAGTAATTCCCTAGAAGGACCTAGTAGAGCCAAAATAGTGACAGTTCATGACAGCAAATGAACACAGGCTGCAATCACCAGGACGCGACCAGGTGCAGAGCTGCCAGGAACAGCACTTAATTCTCCCAGCAACGATGTGTGACCACACTCGGGAGTAGTGCCAGCCAGGGAAGCTCCCCGAGCCTCTGGGTCCGGAGTCACACGGCCGTGGCTGCCACCCACGCAGCTGCCTGGGCCTCGGGGCCCCACCAGATCCCTCGCTCAAGGACCCAGCGTAAATAAATCACATTAGCACGACCGCACAGTGGGGTACAGGTACACAAAGGCGCGCTTAGCGGGCAGGACATTCCAAGGGCCTAGAGTGGACCTCCCAGGGCAAAGGCCAGACCTGTCCGTGGGCACAGTTAACCCTTCGCTGCACACCTATAAATCAGCTATTCCAGCAAGACGGGAGACCCGCCGAGACTCCCAACTTGAAATAACATTGCGAGTACTATTCTGGAAGCTCCATAACTTCTGTTTCTCTGTCACACATACAAGTTCAAAGGAGGAGGAGAGGGTGGCAGGTCCCTCTCCTAAGCGAGGACAGGCACGATGTGGGGTAGGGGGAGGAAGGCCCAGATAGGAGCCAGGGCTGCCATGGGGCAGGGACACCGCGGGAGCCTGAGAGGCGGGACCCAGAACAAGCATCTTCCCCTCTCCCGCACCAAGCCTGAGCTGCCAGCCAGCGAACCCCAGTGACTATCATCACCACTCGGCAAGGTCCCTCCCCATGCTGTCCCAGCTGCGGGGAGCCCTGCAGCCCCTGCTCCCAGGGTAGGGCCACCCACCCGCCGCGGGTCCTGCCGCTTCCTTGCAGGCTTTGACACCAGCCCCTTGTGCTCACACCAGACCAACACAACATGACACGAGCTTGTAGCAAGAGGGGCATGGGGACACACATCCCATCTATACGTCTCCAAGCTGAATGTCCTGGCACCAGCCTCTCAGAGCCTCTGTTTTCTCATCTGTAAGGCGGGGAGAAGACCCCTCTTTTTGAAGGCTCAGGGGCTTCGTACTGGTTGCTGCTGGCACAGTCAGCAACCGAGAGAGCTGCGCCACCCTGCCTGAGGCTGGTGCTGTTCCAATCAGCTCAACATTTTTTTTTTTTTTTGGCAGCATCTCCCTTATCACCCTGGGTAGAAAGCAGTGGTGTCATCATAACTCACAGCAACGTCAAACTCCTCGGGCTCAAGCGATCCTCCTGCCTCGGCCTCCCAGAGTGCTAGCATTACAGGCGGGAACCACCACGCCCAGCCCAGCTCAGCTATTTTAAGAACGATATTCTTAAGGGGCTGAGGCTCTTTGGGGCACAACCAGGGAACCCCCATTTAGCTGCGCATGTTACGCTCTTTCCACATGTCATGCCGCTTGTCCGAGCTCTCCCACTCCGTGGCGTCTCCGCTGATCTCAGCCCACGAGCACCTGGAGCCTTCAGAGCTCCCTCAGAACCAGAGTGGGTGGGAATGGGTCCAGAGACCAAATTCCAACCCCAAAAGAGCCTCCACTTAACGCTTCCACGCCAGGGCAAGACATTTGGCAGGTGCCACCTCCCTCCGTGCTCGCTGTGCCGCCCTGTGCTCAGCAAGTGGGGAAATGGAGAGACAGAGAGGGTAAGTAACCCAGCTGGGGTCACACAGCAAGTGGTTCAGGTTAGGTTCAAACCCAGAGCCACGTGCCCCAGTCCTGTGCCCAACCCCTGCGCTGCAAGGTCAGCTTCCTCAAAAAGTTAAAGGCAGGATCACCATGTGACCCAGCAGTTCCACTTCTGGGTAGATACTGTACCCACAAGAACTGAAAATGGCGTTCCAACAAGTAGTTCTGCGCGGGTACTCATAACAGCACTACTCACAGTGGCCAAAAGGTGGGAACAACCCAGATACCCCTCAGCCAATGCACAGGTAAACAAAACGTGGCCCATGTGGCCCGTCCATGCCACGGAACGCCATTCAACCGTAAGACGGAATGGAGCGCTGACACAGGACAACACAACCCTGGACACGTGACCTTAGCGAAAGCAGCCAGATACCGCGGGACCAGCGTTACCAATATTGATTTACACGACGTGTCTGGGGTAAGCAAGTTCACTGACAGATTAGCGGTTGCCGGGGTCAGGGATGGGGGTTCCTTTGGGGGACGGGAATGTCTGGAACGAGGTAGAGCTGGTGGAACAGCCTTGTGAATACACTAAATGCCACTGAACTGTACACCTTAAAAACGCTTACTTTTAAGTTCTATGAATTTCACCTCGATTTTTAAGAATTCCAATCAACTCACCTCTGGAAACCGTTGACCGCCTGCGTTCACAGTTGGTAGATCCATGTCCCGGCCGGGCCCTCTGCAAACCCAAACTGCCCCCGGGGGCGAGCGGAGGCTGCCCCGTGCTGGAGGCAGGCAGTGCCCCGCCGGAGGCGCTCAGAGCCAGCAGCACCCGGCTGGGACCACTGGGCCGAGGGAGAGGGCCCTCCCCAGGGGACCCAGAGTCCCTGCAGCCTGCGGTGCTCAGAGCAGGGACGAGAGTCATTTGCACTACAAAGTGTCACTTGGCCACATTTGAAGCGGTTACCTGAGACAGGTCCCCACGCTCACACACAGTTGTCACTCTTGACTGGTGACGAGCCAGGCTTTGTGCCAGGGCTTTGCAAGTGAGCCGCAGCTTCTCCTCCAGGCTCTCTGTAGACGGAGGGGCCGGCTGCAGCTTTGTCTTAGAGGAGGACCGAGACCCAGGGCCGGAGGAAGGATGCTGAGACAGAACAGCGCTAAGGGAGGTGTTCCTGTGTTAGCCCCCCGAGGACAAGGACTGTTCAGAGAGGGATGGCTTTGCTGAGGCCACACAGCTGGTAAGTGGAAGGCAGAGACCAGACACAGAGCCCACGCTGGAAGCCTACACGACACCGCCTTGCCCTTGGGGACACCAGCCCATCACCAGCTGCCGGCAACCCTGGAGGGAGCTGCGGGTATCTGAGTGGACCACACACCAGGCAGCTCACACCTTTGTTAGGTCAGACTTCAGAGGGTGGCTTCCCAGCCTCTGTTTCTCTGACTGCGCAAGACTATATCCTTACGTTATGACAGTTCATTTGCAGCCAGTCATGCAAGGATCATGTCTGTACCTGTCACAGAAGCGAGATGGAAACCTTTGTCTGCCCCGGCCCTCCACCTCTTCTTCACATTTAGTGCCAGATCACTTCCCTCCTGGCATGCTTTCCTGTTTTAGGTGAGCCCTCACATCTTATTTCTCCTTTTCCCTTCACTGCCAGGAAGCTCAGATTCAGATGTGCCTACCAATCTCAACCTAGGTTTTCTGGAAATCAGACTGGCATTGCTTGGGTCCCCCTGTGTGAGAGGCACCCCACCAGCTGCTGTAGATACATCATCTTACATTAAGTTCACAGTAAGTGCACATCATGTACAACAAGCCTGCTCCGTTTTGCTGATAGGGAAACAGATTCTTAGGAAAGGTTCATCAATCTCATAAGGCTTTGAGATAGCAAATGGCAGAGCAGTGTTCAGAACCAGCAGTGCAACTCCAAAGCCAGTTCACACACAGCCTCCTCTTCATGACCCCCACCCCACCACGCGTTGATATTCTAGGTCTCTCCATACACGGCCCTATCACAGCCCCAGCCTTCCTGGCCAGGCCCTCAAAGCCACTTAGGAAGCAGACGGGTATAAATAATAAACGAGTGACTACCCAGCCTCACTGCCCCTCCAGGCGACACATACCCATTTAAAGCGACCTGTCTGGCACAAGTCCTGGTTCCCAGGTCCTTGCCTGAGAGGACGTTCTGGCCCCTGAAGGTCGGGTGTGGCAGGCTGTGGTGGGGCTGGTCAGAGGGGACTTGGAGAAAGGTCCTCACAGGGTCAGATCTCCACCTGCACCTGCAGCCACACTGTCCCCTCCCGGTGGCCAGGGTGCAGGCCGGCAGAGGGTCCCATCCTGCCCTAGCGCCCTGGCCCCTCCCAGCGTGGTGCAGAGCAAGAAGGAATAGACGGTGGAACCTAACCCCAAATCGCTTCCAATCCCAGCCCTGTGCCTCACAGGACAGGCGGCCTTCACTTTTCCAAGCATCAGTTGTTTCACCTGTAAAATGGACACATCTGAAACATCATGCCAAATCACGGAGCCAGACACAGAGTCTCGTTCACGGTGAACGCCCAGAGCAGACGAACTCACGGAGCGCAGACTCGTGCCTGGGGCCGGAGGGAGGAAGGTGGAGGGACCGCTAACGGGTACTGGGTTTCTTTATGGGGTGATGAGAACATTCCGTAATTAGTGGTGGTGGCTGCACTCTGTGACTATACCAAAAACCACTGAATTGCATACTTTAAAGGGGTGAATTTTTGTATCTCTATTTTTTAAACTCATGCATCTGGACAAGCTGAAAAAACCACCCCCAAAATAGGCCTGTCACCACCAACCTGCTGCCTAGCCCCAGGAAGATGTCCGCGAATGTCATCCCTTCCTGTCCTGGCTCTGGCACTGCTGGCTTCTAGGAGAACGGCCCAAGAGGGAGGATATTGAATTCAGCAACACCCAGAATGTTACCTGGACCCCATGCAGGGTGAATGCCAGCTCAGCTGGGTCCCTGTCTGCCATCCCCTCCCCTCCCCCAGGCCCTGGAGTGGACACTCCTTGCCCGACACTTGGGTGGGCTCAGGTGGGAACCACAGGGCCACTTGCCTCCCAGGCCCTTTGGGTCCAGCTAGTGGCAGGGTAAGGGGGCTGTCCTTGGGGTCACCCATCCCCAGCCCACTGGAGCGAGGGCCAAGCACATGGCTGTGTGACCTGCCCTGGGCACACGCCTCCATGGGCATCTTGCCGTGAGGGCGGGATTTGGGCATTTCCCAGGCCCTGGCCATCCCCAACAGACGCCTCCTCAAGGTCTCCTTCCAGGCTCATCCTCTGTGCATAGCTCTCGCCTGCTATCTGTGACCCTGACACCCCCAAAGCAGAGTTCTCTGGGCCTCCGCCCGTGCCTCGCTCTTACAGGGTGAATCGTAGCCCCTAGAAAGACGTGAAGTTGAACCCCAGAACCTGAGCATGTGACCTTATTTGGAACTGCATCCTTGTAGGTCCTGGTTAAGTGATTAAGGTGAGAGGCAGTCGGGGTAGGATGAGATCGTACTGAATTGGGGGTGCTAATTTCACAGCCGGCATCCTTACAAGAAGAGGGAAATCTGGGCACAGACACACACGGGGAGACGTCACGTGAAGACAGAAACAGAGTGTGGAGGGACGCAGCCACGAGCCAAGGGCACCAAGGGTATCTGGCAGCTACCAGGGCCGGGGGAGGCAGGCAAGGATCCCCCCTCCCTGTGGCTCTCAGAGGGGCCACAGCCTATCAGTGACTTTTTTTTTTTTTTTTTTTTGAGACAGAGTCTCGCTCTATTGCCCGGGCTAGAGTGCCGTGGCATCAACCTAGCTCACAGCAACCTCAGACTCCTGGGCTCAAGCGATCCTCCTGCCTCAGCCTCCTGAGTAGCTGGGACTACAGGCATGTGCCACCATGCCCAACTAATTTTTTCTATATATTTTTAGTTGGCCAATTAATTTCTTTCTATTTTTAGTAGAGACGGGGTCTCGCTCTTGCTCAGGCTGGTTTCGAACTCCTGACCTTGAGTGATCCACCCACCTCGGCCTCCCAAAGTGCTAAGATCACAGGCGTGAGCCACCGCTCCCGGCCCTGTCAGTGCCTTGAGGGCTGCAGACTTCTGGCCTCTGGAACTGTGAGGGACTTGTTTCTGTTGTGTGAAGCCACCTGTTTGGGGCAACTTGTCACAGCGGCCGCAGGACCTGATACCGTCCTTCCTCACGTTGGCACCACGAACCCCTGGAGCTGAGCCCAGGCGAGCAGCCCACAGAGGCAGGAGGCGGCGTTTCTCCAGCATCTTCCGATGAAAGAAAGTGCGGCGGCGTGGAGGGTCCCTCCTGGTCGGCGGGGCACCGTCAGAACAGCCCCGAGAGCGCGGCCGCCGTGCTCTGCCCAAAGATGAAGGTGCCCACCAGCACGGAGAGCGCGCCCCAGGCCTCCAGGCAGCACCTGCGAGCCAGCAAAGCCCCGTCAGCCCCGCTTCTGTACTTCGCACGGAGACGACAGACGCGTCCACAACTTACCGGAGTGCCACCTCCTCCAGGAGGTTAGAGCCTCGTTCTGACCCAGTATCTTATCAAAGAGAAAGAAATGGGGGCAGGGAGACGCTAGTTTCAAAGTCCCTGCCTCCCTGCTCCTTGGTGTCTGGAGAAACCTCCCGAAAGTAGAGGAGGAGACGGAAGCTCTGGGCACACACCACAGGGACAGTGGCGGCCGGGGGAAAAGGATGAGGAGGCAAAGGTGGCCGGGGTTGGTGGCCACCAGGGCCACATTTGTGAGCTTTCTGATGTGACCAGAGTTGGCGCAGATGCCAAGGCGAGAGCAAAATAAGACTGCTGCGAATGGCAGGGCCGTCCACAAAGGCCAGGGGGTTGGTCGGTCGCCAGGGAAGGAGCGTTTCTAGCCGAGCAGCATCTCGGCCTCAGAGCCACAAACACCCATTCACCTCAGGGGACACAAGGCCAGCGTGCCCCTGGGCCCTGCTGCCCGGCAGCCTGGATGGATCAGGAGGACTAATGCAATTTTAGAAAGAAAAACATCTGGGAAGCTCATCTGTAAAAGCTGCCGCGAGCTTGGATCAAGGAACAGAAGAAAAGCAGGAAGACTCCCAAGACTGCTCCAGGGCAAGAGCCACCTGGGGGCTGCCAGACATTTGGGGGGCTGGTTCTAAGCCCACGTTAGGGTTAGGGACATCCTAACAGATGTCCTAACAGAAACAATGCTCTTGCTCCAGCAGGGGACCACGCCCAGCCTGCACCTGTGGACTAGGCAATCCCAGACCCGACGGGGCATGCACGGCACAGGACTGCAGCTGGGACCCGAGTCCACGCTGCTGTCACCTACGAGCATCTGTCATGGGCTCAACGGCGACCCCCAAAATCCACGTCCACCTGGAAGCGTGAGCTTATTTGGACACCGGACCTTTGCAGATGTAGTTAAGTGAAAGGTCTTTAGATGTGATGGTCATCTGGGGTTTAGGGGGTACCCTACACCCAGGGACAGGCAGAGGGAGATCTGAGAGGTGGAGATGCAGGGGGAAGGCAGGGAAAGACGCAGGCAGAGACTGGAGTGATGTGGCCGCGGCCAGGGAGCACCCACAGCCCTCTGAAGCTGGAAAGGCCTTCAGGGAGCCTGGCCATGCTGACGTCTTAACTGCAGACTTCTGGCCTCAGAACGGTGAGAAAATACATGTCGGCTGCTTTAACCCCTTCCTCACCCCGATCCTAGTTTGTGGTCACTTGTTGCAGTGACCCTAGAAAACTGATACAGCATCTCTTTAGCCCCCCGGCCTCAGTGGTCACATCTGTGGCATGGGGATAAGAGTCCCACAGACTCTGGGAGGCCCCAGGGACTTGCCGAGGTACGGTGCGTCATTGGTGCATTCTCCTTTTCAGTGGGGTCAGACAGAGCTGCTCAGTGACAAAGGACGGGGTCTCAGTCACGCCTGACTCACAGGCCAGCCCAGAGGCAGCAGCACTCTGATAAACGTTAGCCCAGTAAGAGGACGATCCAAATTCTCCCATCCCACCAGCGGCGTGTGCTGGGCAGCTGGGCGAGCCTGGGACCTTGGGTCCCGTCGGCCGGGGTGGAGTCCAGCTCCGTCCTCACAGGCCTCCGGCCCCGCACCCCTTGTCCATAGGATGGAGACATCCCCATACAGTGGGGAGGTGAGAGCATGTGGAGGGACCTAGCATGGGGCCTGGCGCAGAGGAGCCACCCAACAAGGACCTGCTGCCTTGACAACAGGACACATGCCACATGGCATCCAGCCTGCCATGGGGTTGCCGTTTCTCAGGACCAGCCTGTACCCCGATCCTGCATGGGTCCAAGCCAGGTAGCAAGGTGGGCTGGGGATGCACCACTGGGGCCTCCAGAGGCTGAGAGGACCCTGAAGCCACATGAAGTTCCAACCACAGACCCTCAGAGCAGAAGGGAAAGCCATCACAGGACCAGGTGTCACCAGCCTGGGCTCCTGTCCTGGCTCAGATGCCCTCGTACTATGGGACAAGACCCCTCCCCGGGGCCTGTGGGTTTCTCCTCTGCAGGAGGAGGAGGACGGGCAATAGGATGTCCTCCACGGTCCCCTGAAACACTCTCACTCCAGCCCCTGGGCACAACCAGGTTGCCACCCTCATCTTGGGGACACTTACTTGGCTCTTGGTCCTATGGGCTCGACGCCCATTGCGCAGATGAGGCACAAACCTGCAAAGGAGACACAGGGTCACCCCCAGCTCTTTCTCATCAAGCCCAAAGCAATGAGAGCCCCCAAGAACCATCCCCAGGGACCGGGAGGCCAGCGAGGCTCTGCCCAAGGGTAGCCCCACCGGCTCCATTCCCCCAGAGAGGCAGCACCAGGCGCTGAGTAAGACTCTGGAGTTAGAAGGACCAGGGCTGGAGTCCCAGCTCGACGTCCCCCCACGACCTGGCCAGAGGGGTGGCAACAACGTGGCCTCCCCGAGCCTTAGCTTCCGGGCAGCCAGGGTCTGCAAGGAGATAGTGAGAATCGGAGCCCCAGCGGGAAACACTGAGCAACTAGCAGCTGCCACTGTCTTAGTTTCATCTCTTTTTCCTTTTTGAAAATAGTTCTGAGGGGGTTCAAAGCCAGGCAGCCCTGCCTCAAGCTGCCACAGAATCCTGTCCCGTCCTAAACCCGTCGTGGGTGTGCTTTGCAGCACAGGACGCAGCCAGAGCCAAAAGGCACTGCCAGGCCACGGCCCCAGACTCGATCCAGCAGCCCAGACCCGGGAGCCGGGGAGGAGCCGTGTGCGGTGCCCTCACCACACACGGAAGCTGCCAGAGCCAGGGCGGAGTCAGGGGCCGCCCAGCCCCTTCCCACCTCCACCCCCAATCCCAATGGAGCCCTGTCCTGCAGGTGGGTCAGACTCTCAAGTTCCCACACCAAGGACAACCCTGATCCTTAACTCGCCCACCCAGAGGCCACCGACCACATCCCACGCAAGTCGGTCTCTCTGATAACTGAAGTTTCTCTGTGGTCCCAATTCCTCCTCGGTGTGTGAGGCTGTCGATGAAGCTGTCACCGCCCTGAGTAAGGTTTCGTTGCCCCGTCTGGGTTCGGGGGAAACTTCAGGAGCCTCTACATGTCCTTTCTGTATGTTTCACCACCCGCTTCTTGCCTGTTTGCCACGGGGCTGAGTTGGGGTGTCGGGGACGCCTGGCTCAGAGTCCCCAAGTTCAAGGTCTGTTGGACGTGGTTCCGCTCACAGAATTGCGGGTCCACTCGCGGAGCACACATTGATGGAAGCCACCGTGTGCTGTGCACCCACTGTGTGCTGAGAACCTACTGTGTGCGGAGCACCCACTGTGCGTGGAGCCCGGAACGCCCCACCCCTGAGGACCTGGGCACCCGCGGGTCCCTGCAATGCTCTTCCTGCTCTGCTGCGCCCCAGCCTCGGCCATGCTGGCTTCCCCTCTGGGCTAACACCGGCTGTTTCGGTCAGAGCTTCCCGCCGCCACTCAGTGATAGCAGGAAGGTGTCGTGTGGCACCACCCACGGCAGAAAGGGTGCTTGGCTCCAGCTCCTAGACACAGGATGGGAGGGGACTTCCCTGTGTGCCTTTTGCATCTTGGGCTGCGTGACTGTCACATACTCAATTTCTTTTTTAATAAAACAATATCCTGCAGCAGAAGGCAGAGCTGTAGGGGGGACAAAGTGTGGAGTTGACCCCCAGCCCCACTACACGCTAACTGTGCCTCCCGGGGATCTCTGGGCCTCAGTCTGCTCGTTTGCGCAATGGGATGACAAAGGTACGACTGGCAGGTGCCCTAATCCTACCCACATGGGGCTCCCACCTTCCAGAACCTCGACCTCCAGCGCAGGCGCCCCCATACTTGCGAGAGGAAGAGGGAGTGGGCAGGAAGCCTGGGAAGCGGGAAACTCACCTGGGAAGATGAAGATGAAGAAGGAGCTGAGGCCACCAGTGATGCTGACAATCTCGCTGAGGTCGGGCACAAACAGAGCCGTGGCGAGCGTCACAGTGACCCACAGGATGGTCAGCGGCATCCGGACCCATGGCCCTGAAGGGTCGGCCAGTGCCCTGGGCCCCCACGCCCCCTGGCAGTTCCTCCTCCAGAAGTCCTGCATCACCGACCTGGAGGCCACGCCCACCACACGCACCTGTCCCCAGGGGCTCCAGCTTGCACCTGCTGGCACGGGCCGCCCCCCCGTCCTCCCTAAGTCCCCCCGCCCCCAGCAGGGCTCCTGCTCCACACCCAGGTGCCCACTCCCCAGGGGACTTTGCCAACCTCAGGGGCTCTGCCACCAGCAGGCAGCTAACAGGGCCGGGGGTCGGCACAGGCTCAAGGAACACTCTCAGTGACTTTGGGGAAACTGCCTAAATCCTCTGTGCCCATTTCCTCTTCTATACAATGGAGATGACACAGAGTCCCATGACATGTGCCAGCACATGCCCCGCACACGCTAACTCACGACGTGCATCAGCGGGCCAGGTCTCACCTCCCCAGGAAGAGCACGATGGGGTAGACAGTCATGACGGAGACAGCAAAGAGGACCCGGGCGACGACAATGACCACGTCGTCACTGGGGTAGGACATCAAGATGTCAGCAGAAACTTCTGTCCCGAAGGTCAGGAAGCCGTAAGCCCCTGGAGGTGGGGGATGGAAGCCAGCGAGGGAGGATTAGAAAAATGCTGCCCCTCCCCCAACATAGGGACAGGCTCCCCCCCAACCCAAGGTTCTCCCAAGGAGCTGACAGAAGGTTCTGGAAGGGTTATCCCAAGACTTTCCTGTCCTAAGCCTACATGTGACTCTGATCCATCAACTCAAAACTTCTGCAGGCAAATCTGCCATTTATACTTTTTTCAAGTGGCCGCAGGGCTGGTGCAAGGAGCCCGTTCACAGAGCGTGTGCTGACCGGAAGCATAAGGCCCTTTGAACAACTCACCTCCCGTGCCCACCCACCTCACTCCTGTGACAGCTGAAGCAAGCATCTGGCCAGGCATCCATTTTCCAGGTGGGGAAAACCAAGTCCCAGAGTGTCAACGATGGCCCAGAATCACACAGACAATTATGGCAAAACCAGGACCGGAGTGCTAGTCCCCTAACCCTGACATGATGCTGCCTCTGTCACCCTGTGTCCCCTACCTTGTCCTGAGACATCCACCTCTGGCCCTGTAGGCTTCTCTCTGAGCCCTTCTAAGAGGTCCCAGGACCTGGTACTCGGGCCGTCTGGAGTGACACAACATCGCCAAGTCACAGCCCTCCGACCCCAGGGCTACAGACCGCGGGACCTCTCCTGCTAGGGAAGGTCACCCGGCAAGCCTCTTGGATTCACAGTGTCTGAGTCCGTTTTCTGTTGCTTATAACACAATGTCTGAAACTGGGCAATTTATAAAGAGAAGGAATTTATTTTTTTACAGTTCTGTTGGTTGAGAAGTCCAAGGCCAAGGGGCTACACCTGGTGAGAGCTTGCTTGCTGGTGGGGACACTCTGCAGAGCCCCGAGGAGGCACAAGGTGTCACATGGCAACAGCACCGAGCACGTTAGTTTAGTCCAGATCTCTCTTCCTCGCTGTATAAAGCCACCAGCCCCACACCCATGATAACCCGTTAATCCATTAATCCACGAGTGGATTAATCCATTTATGAGGGCAATGACCCAATCCCCTCTTATAAGCCCCACGTCTCAATACTGCCACACCGAGGATTAACTTGCAACACGAGTTTTGAAGGGGACAAATATTCAAACCACAGCACTCAGGAATCTGAGGCTGCCCGACAGATCCGCCGCAGACCAGGGGCTTCCTAAATCAGAGCCCCGATGGTGGGTTAAAAGGACGAGAGCAGAGTGGCTGGCCAGAAGCCAGCTGCACCCCAGACCCGGGTCTGTGCCTCGGATGTGCTGTGTGACCTTGGGCATATCACAGCCCCTCTCTGAGCCATACATTCATCACCTGTGAAGACCCTCTGCTTAGCACACACACTTGTGAGCCCCTAAACCACATCCACGAGCATTCTATAAACCACCACCCAGATAAAAAGCTATATGGCCATCATCACTACTGTTGGCTACACAGTGGGTGGAGGGTAGCCCGGTACATATGGGCAGGGGCTTCTTTTTTTTTTTTTTTTTTTTTTGAGACAGAGTCTCACTCTGTTGCCCAGGCTAGAGTGCCGTGGTGTCAGCCTAGCTCACAGCAACCTCAAATTCCTGGGCTCAGGTGATCCTTCTGCCTCAGCCTCCCAAGTAGCTGGGACTACAGGCATGCACC
>CAUYRT010084637.1:0-15249 GCA_963574885.1 Lepilemur ruficaudatus
TGCCTGTAGTCCCAGCTACTCGGGAGGCTGAGGCAGTAGGATCACTTGAGCCCAGGAGTTTGAGGTTGCTGTGAGCTAGGCTGACGCCACGGCACTCACTCTAGCCCGGGCAGCAGAGTGAGACTCTGTCTCAAAAAAAAATAAATAAAAAATAAAAAATAAAATAAACCACAAAACTGAGCATCTACCACCCTCTCTCTATATATATATGTATGTATTTGTATAAATTATATATGTAAGTAAATCTAAATTATCATGTGCATATTATAAAACATTTTAAATGAATGAGCTAGAGATGAAATAAACTATTTTAAAATGTCTTTCTAGTCTCAATATCCTATTATTATTAAACTAATTTCTCAAAGTACAATACACACATATGGTAAATGTTCAACATTAACGATAGTGGACATAAATTCATACTTCTTACTGTCTTCCTGATAATTTTTAAACATTTTGTCCAACTTAGCAGATCTAATTAGTACATGTTTTTACCAGATAGCCAGTAATTTTATCTTGTAATGTGTTTGATGAGCTCAGTATAGGAAACTATGTCCATTTGCCTTTTTCTTGTCCATCAGTGTTTGTATTATTACCATCTTGCAGAGATTTTTTGGAAAAAATCGTTTAAAATATGTGTCCATTTGACTAAAAAACTTATATGGATTTACTTCATCCACGTAAGTAAAATGCTCGAAGTGAACATGAAGCAAGGACATCACGTGTGACACTGATTCAGGAGACCATGTGTTGTTCACAGCACACAACCATCAAAACTACTGACCACTGGCAGCAGGTATGTTAAATATTTGACAAAGCTTTTTTTCCCCCAAATAAAAAGTTTTAATAGAATTTCTAACATTTTCTTCCCATACTGCCAGTGCATTATTCTGGAGACTGCTGCACTGAAATCTAGATCCCTAGCATATAGCAGGCTCTCAGCCAATGTTTATTCATTGAGTAAAAGCAACACATCTTCTATTCAGATTTTTTTGGATGTTGTTCACAAGATGTTTGAGGACCATCATATAAACCAGACTCTGCTGCAAGCAAAGGTTTTGAAAGTAAAAATACAGGGAGAAAAGGACTGCTTATAATACTAAGTTTTCTTCATAAAGGACCTGTATCTTCACTTTGTAAGTTTCTAAAATACACTTATTCCTAGGTATAATTGATAGTTTTGTCATTCTGTTGAATACTTTTGTTTGTTCGATCATTTCCATCTTCAATTGATGGCTGCTAATAAAGAGAAAGCTATTAGTTTCGTGTATTTATCTCATGTCAGCTTTCCAAAATTTCTTATTAATTCCAGTGCTGTTTTCTGCTAGAGTTCCCCTGGGCTTTCTGGGCATTCTATCATGTAATTTGAAAACAGAAATAATTTTTTCTGTGTTTCCAATATTTATACCGAGGATTTCACTTACTGTCTTACTGCATGGCTAGAACTGCCAAAACAATGTTTAATAACAGCAACAATCATGTAAATGATAGGAAGTATTTCTGTCTTGTCTCTGATTTAAGGGAAATGGCTTTAGCATTTCATCATTTAGTATATGATGTTTGCTGTCTATTTTTTGGCAAATTCTAATAGTTTAATAGTTTCCCTTTATTTCAATGTTATTAGGTTTTTTTAAAATGAGAAATGGCTATTAATAAATGTATTTTTTGCTTCTAATGGCATAATAATCTGGGGTTTCCTCTAATAACGAGTATGTTGAAAGACTTCAGGTGAAATTAACTCTACTTGACAAATAATTTTTCTTTTTGATATATCTTACTGGTTAGATTTAATTTGTAGTTATTTGCAACTACACTATTTTAATTAGTAAAATTAGCTTATTTTCTTTTTGGAGTTTCTGTCAGATTTCTGTGTTAAGGTTTTGAAAGTTTCATAACATCAATGTAACTCAACATTAAATTTTAATAGTTTGAGGCTGCACTGTCCAATAGTACCTATAGCCATATGCGGCTATTTAAATTTATATTAAAAACCAAAACATTCAATTCTTCAGTCACACTAGCCACATTTAATTGCTCAATTGCTACTGTACTGATACAGGTAGTACACCCACGACAGTGAAAAATCTCTACCTCTTTCTCAGCTTTAAAATTCGAGGTTTTTTTCCCCATTGCTGTTGTTAGTGCTATTGAAGTTACCCAATTTATAAGGTCCCACAACATATTCTTTGAAGAACTAAGAAAATATTCTCAAACCAAACCATTCTTAACTCATCTGAAACAAAAAGGAATCATCATACAAATGAACCTGATTTTTTTATGCAACAGTAAAGAAATAAGTCCTTTAATCTACTGGCTACAAAACTATCTTTATATAGTAAGTCACGTATAATAGTAACACCAAAAAAAGAGAAAACCTTTTATGTAAAAAATACCCCTCAAAAAAGGGACAGTGACAGAGCTTTCATTAAATTTTAAATTCCTTTTCATTTACTTGTGTAACATTTTTTATATTGAGGAAAATTTGACCTCTGGTTTTATTATAAATGACAGAGATACTGAAAAATAGTAAACTGCTTCATCTATTTCAAACTGAGAAAAGTTAAAATCTAAAAGAATTATTTTAGAAAGCAAGCACATTTTTTAATTATCTTATTAAATTCTGCTGTACAATAAGCCAATTACGGAAAATCAGAAGAATACCTGCAGAGAAAACCCACATCCTTTGTTAAAAGCAGACAAACACCAGTTTATTAAGGAAGAGCCTTTTATGTTTTTATAACACCTCTATTAGAAAGTTTCTTTTTAAACTCCAAACTACTGTTTTTAAATAAACAAAACTCTCTGTTGTCTAATTTTTTACAACATTGAAAATTTGTGCCCAAATAGTTTATACAGTCAACAAAAGATTTTCTGCTTTATTTTCAATTACAACTGCCTTAGAAAATGATTCCATATCAATACAAACCCACAATAAAGCTTTATTTCTGTTAACTTTAAAATTGCTATTTATTACATGTGTTTAAAATCTGAAAATACAGCCTTCTTTTTCTAGACAAATTGATTCACATTTCATAATATTTCTTTGATTGAAAGGATGCTTTGAAACATTATGTACCAGGAAGGAAACAGTCTAGTAATTTACTTTTAATACTTCTTTCATAATTCTTCATTCTCAGAAATTCAGCTATTATTAAGGATCAAAGTTGACAAGACGTCAGATTTCAAAAAATTATTTGTTCACTATTTTACCTCTATTAACTCCAAATGTCTACCGGCGTAAGAAATCAAAGTTTCTTTGTTCCAATATTTGTTTCTTTTCAATCACAATAATGTATATCACATACAATTCCATTTATATTAGTTAGGGGAGGGGAGTTGGGATGGGAGGGAAGTAAACATCACTTAACAAATAGTAAACTGAATACAAGCTCTTGTATGAAAATCTTGGGAAGATTTTCATTTTTATTGAAATCTTCATTTACCTCTCAGTTTCATGTTAATCTGTTTATCTCCTTAAGGAGTATAGGCTGTGTCAAATCAAAATTATTCCTTCGGCATTGCTTTCCCTGATTTGAAATAGCGATCTGTGTTATGCTGCTCTGCTTGGTTGATAGGTGTTTCCAACCTGGACACCCTGTTACATATCAGAATTGAGGGGAGCTGCTTGCAAGGGTGTCTGTCTTGTGAGGGAAATGAAGCAACTCACCTATGTCATGACTTAAGTCTTCCACAGGAAAAATATTCTGTGGCTCTTCAGCCCTCTAAGATGATCAGAGGGCCACTAGATTATAGATTTGGTGGAACATTCCCCATTTTTGGAAGACAGCTAACAAACTTCAATCTTTCAAACACACATTGCCTACTCTGCACCAGACACTGAGTACTGGGGAAAACACAAAGATCTAAGATACAGTGTCTGCAGTCTCCAAGGACATTTACAAATAACTAACATGCAGCAGGAAATTACAAGTATCCCAAGAACTAAAAGTTTGGGAGAGATTACATCCAGCCACAATTGGAGCTGGGAGGGAAGGGGGGAGTTCAGTGATAACTTCATAAAGGATTACAAAGATAGGATAGGGCAGGGACTCTTGGCAAGAGGAAAATAGAGACAGAGAAAACTGTAAGCCTCGGAGTATATTACAACTTTTCTAGAGCAAAGAACACACTGCAAAAGGGACTTTTAACATTAGCTAAAGTCAAAATATTTAATAATCAAATGTTATACCTAATGCACCAATGTTTTACCTCTGAAGCCAATCATTCAGTCTAACCACAGAAATTAATGTTCAAGGAAAATTCATTAACTGAAGGGAAATTACTAAAGTGCACTAGAAAATCTCTCTTTCTCTCTGTCGCGTGCATGCACACGCACACACACTCTCTCTTCATACAGAAATAGAAAATCTGTTTGTTTCTTAATCACAGTGAGGTGTGGGAGGAATGTTAATTTAAACTACAGCTTCATCAATTTACAACTATCACAGATTCCTTTTTGGCCATCAGTGTAATGCCACAGGGTGATTCCCTGGCATTTTGTTCTAAAACCCACAAATGAGACGATAATGTGAACAGCTGCAACTCCCTTCCTGCATTTCAGAAGCTCTGGGTGTCCACACACTTGCAGCTCTGTATAACTTCACACAAAAGCCTGGCAAGTGGCCAAGAAGCCTCAGCCATGTGTATGTTCCTCAAGGTTCAAGATTTTCCATTAAATTCCAATTTGGCTATGAAATGACATATACTTTAACAGACTATACCACTATAAATATGAAACAAATTAAAGTCCAATTTCTATTTAATAAAAGTATGCCCCTAAAATGCAATATATAAAGACATTAAAATATATAATCTATATTTTACAGGGTCTTATGAATATAATTAAATTCTATTAAGATAATTCTTAAAATTTCCTTGAAGTTAGTTTCTTTAGAATCTTACCAATAGCAAAAAAAGCAAATGCAAACTTGTTATAGCACATAGAGATTTAATTGTATTTCCAAAGTCCCCCATTAAGCAATTCATGCACATGGCTAACTGAAAATCAAGAATGAATTTTCTCCATATCTTGTATGTATAGGTTGACATGACCTACGACAATGACTGTGAGATATTAATTTCTGCTGCCTAAAGCAGAAATACTTATGAATTCACAGAAACACATGGTTCTCTTGTCATTCTAGTATGTAAGTTTCCTGAGGGAAACAGGAAAAAACTAATGAAAACACTTTAACTGCCTGGCTAATGCTTAACTTTGGTAGAAAAGAGTGTTTCACAATAGCAAATAACAATAAACTGAGCACTAACCCTTGTGTGAAAATCTTGGGAGGATTTTCATTTTTAACGAAATCTCCATCTACCTCCAGCTTCTCTCTTTTCTAGGTTTGGACACCTTCCATGCAAAGGATCACTGAAACAGTAGTGATCTGAATGACTAAACCTTAAGATGTGTATTCAATAGATAGAATTTAATAACATTAAACCTGTAAAAATTTAAAAGATCTGGCAAACCACTGGCCTTTTTTTCCCTCCTTTTGATGGGCACCTTTCTCCAATACAACTATCAACTAAGGACAATGTAGGAAGGACTAGCATCCCACTTCAGTAGAAGGTATGAATTTAAAGTGCTATTTGGACTTTAAATCCCCATCTCGGCCAGCAATTGCCTTCATGTGACATTCAAGAGCTGTCTGGCAAGAAAAAATATCTCCAAAGGGATCTTTTAAATGGCTTGGGGTTTTATTCCCTTCAATGTCAATAAGCATTTGAACTGAGAGTAAACTGATTTAAACAAGAATTATTCATCATATTATTCACCATATGAAGAAATAAATTTGCTTCACACCAAAGGTAAAACTGAAAAATATACTGACTTTCTGAGCATATCAAATGGATATAGATCGTTAAACATCACTTGTAACCTAAATAACCTAGTTCAAAGTTGTCATAAAAACACTCATTTTATTGTCATTTATATTAAATAGGCATGTATACCTACAAAGAGGTCTACAAAGAGAAAACATGGCCTCCAACCTCTTTTTAAAGGATGAGATACCTAAAATAAATAAATAACCTGAAAGGCTACACCCAAATTTTTGACATTTACCTCTGGGAGACAACAGGAGAGTAGAATGGTACTGGGGGAAGGGAGACTGTCAAAACAATTTTGTAAACAGAGAAGTTAACATTTTTAAGATTATATGGCAAAACGTTAACTAGACAGTAAGAACATGGGTGTTGTTTTGGAACATGAGTTTTTATCATATTATTCTTCAATTAAAAATAACAGAAGAAAAAGAACAGAAATTATAATGAACAAGAAAGAAATAGATATATTTCCTCAAAGCTTACTGGGATGGACAAGGAGTAGGGTGTGGGAGAGAAGAGGAGGCCTCGAAGTCTAAAGGAACACTGCAAAGTGAAATCCGAAATGCACAAAGACGGCTCTAGTCCCCTGTGAATCCTAACAGGACTAAAAGGAGTTGCAGTAACAACTGGCTTAGAGGCTGGAGGAGGAAAAGGAAGAGAGAGGCGCACACTTGCACACACATAGTAAGAAATGTCATTTCCAGAAAATATTAACTTACCAGTATGTACTGTAGCTACTGCAATCCATACAAACTGTATGTTGTACTTTATCTTGCTTTTCTGATTTCTTATGGTTGGTTAAGGGTATTTGTGCATCTTCATAATGTTTTTTTGCATGGCCATTCACATACCTTACAAAAACCAAATGAAAATTTACTTTAATCTAAATATTGCTTTGGGGATTAAAGTACTAAGAGATAATTATTAATCAAATCAAAATGAGAAAAATCCTATAACAATCATTTATTAATTTATTCAATTAATTTATTCACTCATTTATTAATTTATTAAGCTATTGAATACTTAAAATATATTTCCTTTTTGCAATCAAATACCACAGTCAACTTTTAATTATATATAAGACTAGGCCCAGGCAAGGAAAGGCATTATTTATGCAAATCAATCTCAATACCATTGATATTAGCACTTATAAATGCCTTTGCTGATGCTTTTTTTTTTTTTTTTAAGTTTTTCTCAGACCTCTAGCCCTCAACTTGGGCTACTACCAAAGACGAGCTCTGTAAACTAAACTACTCAACCACTTCCCACAGGGCCGTAGGCTCTCTGCTTGAGTTGCTGCTTAATATAAAACATGAGAATCAGATATGGAAAGGGATGATTATCTTTCATCTCTTTCTCATCAATATGTCTTCAAATTTTTTATTTGAATGCCTGGATAATCAGCTCCACTCATATAGAAATGCATTTGTTAGAAACAATCCAAACAAAACACAAATCATCTTAAGTTTATAAAAAACTGTTATTTATTTATATGTACAAAGATAATCAAAAGTTGATTATATTCATAAAAATTCTGTAACATTTTGCAAGTCAGACTTAATAAATCATCATATTACAGCAAGCAAAATAAAATTGAAATAAGGATTCATATGCACATGATGTGCAGCCAAATTCACCTATATCTTCACCTAAAAGACTGCACAATGCTGTCACTGACCACTGCCATGAAGACCCTGTAACACAAAACTTCCCAGTTCCTAGAAAGCAGCCAATTTGCAGAAGGCAAGACCTACTTGAAAACTCAGTCAAAGCAAATGTCATTTAAATGGTACCAAAATAAATAAGCTCAGAGAATTCAGATGATATTTCATCATGAGGCATCTTAATTGCACCAGAAGCAACACTTACCTTGGGAAAAGTAGGATAGTTGTGGTGAGTAGGAAGGATTAACTTCAAGCCTAGCCTCTATACCCAGGAAAACTGGAGGCATTCAAGGCACTATTAACCTCAACTCAGAATCTGATCATGTTCTTTTCCCACTTTTTCACTGTACTTTTAACATGGGATCCTCTGTCCACAAAACTGGACTAAAATGAATTTTAAAGTCCAATAACAATTAAGAGTATAAGCTCAAAAATTAGACTGCCTGGGTTCCAAAGCAGGCTTTGTCACAGCCTGCTCATGTGAGCTTGGGTGAGTTACCTAACCTATTTGTGCTTGTTTTCTCATCTATAAAATGGAGATAATAGTACTTTGTGTTTCATGGGTTGTTAGATGTGGCAAATAACAAATGAATGTCAGATATTTTATTAGCATTTTTCTTTCTATACTTAACTACTACTTATTCAGAATCTAAACAACATAATTGCCTAGAAGGTGGTCACATTAAGTACATATTTTGAAATAACACATTATTGCACAGGTCAAGAAACACCCACTAATTAAAAAGGTAAACTCTAATGCATCATACAGGTTCAATATCTAATCATCTTAATTTCCTATTCTTATCACATATTTATAGTACTTCACCGTGAAAAACAATAGTAATTTACTACAATGGTAGTAATACTGAACAATAATAATAAAAGGCATTTCTACTTTCAAGTCTTTGAAAACTAATCATCTTTACATAGTACATATAGCTTATTTCACTATAACACCATAGTCTCCAAATGTTCTAGATGATTACTTAAATGATTCTTGTAAATGTCCTCGATAAAGTATAAAGGATGATTACTACCGACATTAAGATTAGCAACATTATGGCTAATACCCAAATACATTAGTCAGAAGAAAAGTTTTGTATAAAGTAACTAACATAAATATTTCCCTCATCTAGTTTTAAATTTTAACTAGACATTTTGGTCTATAGCATAAGAGGAAAAATTTCACTATATAGGCCACAGATTTTTAGTTACAATCTCAAAGATTTGAAAAATAACTTAAATGGGATGATGTCATGAAGACCAACAGAATATATAATTCATATATGCTACTGATAAACTATGTTTCCTAGTTGAAAGAATATCCAAGACTCCCCTGCAGACAAGTAGTCTAAAATTACCAAAAAAAAACAGTATACTTAGCAATCAACACCCAGGATAAAATGATAAAAGTGTATTAACCAATCAGCTATATAAAATGGAGATCCAAATTCAGGCTACTCTCAATTATCTGTTTAATCTACTTAACCATATAGCTCCAAAACTATGTCAAATAACTAAATTTAAATTTGTTTGCAATTGGAAACAGTCCGCCTGCAGAGTCTAGAAATTTTTCAATTCATTTTTCCAAAACCTACTTAGAAAATTGTTTTGTGCTTGCCATGAAGAACATTATTCTCGCCAATTTTTGAGTTTGTCAGGTCTTTTGATCGGCATATGACCTTCAAGATTTAAGTTGTAGAGCACTATGAGACAACTGGAGAACAGAACTACATAAATTTTATGGCATTATATTTCTCACCTCTCAAAATCTAGGAGAGGAATCTGTCTCTTCAAGTGTAGAATTTAAGTGCTTCTACTTTTCTTCTTTTTATAAAAAAAGTTATCTGTACAAAGTATTTTCAGGTTCCCCAAATCCTAGAGATTTCAAAACCACAACAGCCACAATTAAGATATGCAGTTAACATTTTCCAAAAGTACCTTTAAGTGTACATGGAAAAAATACTCAATTCCAGGACTCAAAATGTGAAAAATCAAAAGTTCACTGTACAAAAATGCTCTCTTCATGCAATGAGGGTTTTAAAATAACAAAGGGGAAATAATCCAGATAAATATAATATAGATTTCAGCCTGTGTAACTCAGTATTTCTCACCTGCTTGATGCAAAGCTATTAACTTCTAAAGTAAAGTCAAAGTAGATTTTCTAAGCTAAAAGAGCAATAGAAATAAATGTGCTACTACTAGACAAAAAAACACGGAAGTTGATATTTACTTAAGTTTGTATTAGAAGAATTACGGAAGTATTTAAGTAATATCATTTTGAAGCCAAAAACTGAGAGGAACTTAAACTGGAGTGGGGTGAGGTAGGAGATGTTAAGTCTATAGAAAGCAAAATGTTTTAATGGAACAATGAAACATTTGGTACATCTCGGACAGGAATTAATAATGAACTCCACAATCAGGTCATTTCAAAGAGAATTCCTTTAGCTGTAAATAAAAAGGGGTGATGGGGTAGGTAACAGGTGGAACACGATTGGCCATGTGTTAGTTAATTGTTGAAGCTAGGTGAAGAGAACATGGCGCTCAATTACACTCTCTCTCTACTTCTGGGGTGTTTAAATCTTACTCTCACAAGGAGCTGAAATAACCACCATCAGGTAAACTTTTGTTTCAAGATTTCAACACCCTTATTTCATCTTTCCAATCAAATATTACTAGTAGACTGTCTTGATCATCAAACTAATTCTTCTAAGTATCAACATGAAAGGGTTTTCCCCTAGATTTTTTTTCCCAGTGGTATCACAGAACCAAGGGATTTGATTGGAGAGGGAAGCCCTACAGAGAATTATACACTATGATGAACAATGGTACTAAATCCAAATCAATAAAACTCTGACATAAAGCTTAAAGGCAAATTTTACAAAGCAAACAGGGCAGTGAAGTAATTAGCATGTCACCTACCTTCCACAGTGGACACTTGAACAAGTCAAACAGACCCAGGGGCTTTTGTTGGACCGGCACACTAATAAAAAGAAAAATACACAATATACCAATTGTATCATGTCATTTCCCAATTTCTCCCCATTATCCTGTGATTAAGTCATAAATCCCATGGCTGCTTAGGTACACTGGAATCACAAATCCCTGCTTTGTGGATGCATTTACACAAAATGGCTGCCTAATTAAAGTTATATTGAAAATAATTTAAATGCATGTCCACAACAGCTGCGCATTTTAATTGCTGACTCAATTCAAATAGCTTAACCATGTTAAACACATACATTTCTCCTTTATTACTTATTCCCTTTTACCACAGTCCCCGACAAGTTAATGATAGCCTATTTTCCCATTAAAAACGTTTTTTAAAGTCTAGTCTTTTAATCACATCTTTGCCGTGCGGGTCATATACCACTATAAATGGCAACTCTTTCAGTTTATTTTTTAAAAGGCACAACCTAAGGATACAATTAGGAAGATTAAGACTAGTTTTCCCAAAGTAATTCTCAGTTGCATAAAATATATGACAGCTGCACATAATTCCTGCTGACAGTACAATCAGGACATTAATTATTTTAATTTAAGTACTACAGGAGTGAGGCAAGCAAAAGGGGTATGGAAACTTTTAAAATATTGATTTAAATTTTGCCTGTTTACTCATTTACTTTTTTACTTTTTAAAAAAGTCCTGTACATGTAGCAATGATTTTCAAAAGAGAGGAACATAAAAATCACCTGGAAAGCTTTTTCGAAGCACCTAAGTTCTACTCAGCCAAAAATATCTACACTGAGGTAGGGAAAGATGTACAAAGAACACGTACATTTTGAGCAAAGCAGCTTGCCACATGATTCCCTAATACAACCCCTTGAGAACCACCAGTCAGCCTCCTAGGGGCATGTGGGGAGCACCACAGTAAAACCACACACTCAGGATCATAATAAATCCACCACCTGGCACACAGTATGTGCTCAATAAACATTTGTTGAAAAGAAAGTTTAAATTTATTAGTTTGGGATACCAAGCTGTTCCAAGATCTATTCCCTGCCTACATCTCTCTTGCCTTATCACACAACAGGCCTTTCTCACTGTTAAAAAAAATTAACCAAAACTGGAAATAAGGTCAATTGAGAATTCTTAAGTCCTTTCAAGGTACGCCGAAATATTGTTTAATAGCTCTTCCCAAAGATATTTAATTATGGTACCTAATTGTTTGACCTGCTGTTTACTACTGACTAGGACCCAAATTCTATAAAGTTACAGGTACACTTGTAGATTTTTATTTTGCAAAGATAATTTCTGTCCAGCAGATTCCAAAGGTCATGATTTTACTACTCTACAGGATATTAGCCAATTTTGTTATCTAGTCTAGCAATTTTATTTCAGTGCTCTTTCTTCGGTGTCTACATACACTCAGTTCCCAAATATTCTTGGAGCCTGTTTTACCATCCTACTGGTTCCCTCATTGAGTTAAATTAATCTTCAAATATGTTCGTTCTATATTCATATAAGAGAAGAGGGGGGAGGTGGGCAGAGGAGAGAATTGGAGAGCACAGTGATATAATGTCCAAGGGACTCTCCTGTTTGGCCTGCACAGAGCTTCAACTGTTTTGGGATATGAAAGATTTCAGTGATAAAACCCCCTTCCAGTTAGCTAAACGCTCTCCCTTTCCTTAGTGCATCCACACATTTACATTAACTACCAGGGCCATCCTTGAAGGTGTTTGAGTGTTTTACTCAATTTGGTCTACCTTTGTCATATGTGCATGTAAGCCATATGACAGAAGGCCTAGAAGCATACCTACCAAACTGCTAGTAACAATTATTTTAGATAGCTACATGGGAAGGCTATTGTGAGGGGAGACTGCTGCCTTTTTATTTGTACATCCTTGTGGTATTTGGCTCACAGCAACAAGAATATGATGTTTTTATAGTTTGAAAGTCCAATAAAATATATTTGTAAAAATAAAAAGTAAATTGGAACAGAGCTTACTTGAACAGGTATTCATGGTTTGAGGTATGATTTGAAGGAGAAACTATGAATATCATTATTTTGTTCACCCAGGAAATCCTTTTCTCTTAGTAAATATTAAGAAACATTGTAACTCAATATGGAAAAAAAACTGTTGGAAGTTTAATATCATCCTGAAATAATTATGTTACAATACTAAATTTAGGCCCAAGTTTTTAACTATCCAGGGAATTTTTTTTTTTTTTTGGTAATTATGGAGGAGTTTTTTCCTGTTTTGTAAGAGGAAAAGGAAATCTACAGCAAAATCACTGATACTTTGCTTTGATGTGTTTCCTGCCAAGTGTTCCTTTCTCCCCCTTCGTACTTGTAAACATACAATTTTGTGATCTCATTTTCCCACCATCGATACATGAATACATTTCTGCATGTTACTTCATCTAGAACAGGGTATTATAAAGCCAGTTTTATCTCAATTATATACAAAGTTTTATTAATTTTTTAAATTTCTAAATTCAAAATTAAAAAAAAAAAACCTAAGGCTAAAGGGAAGAAAGAATGGGAAGTAACTGCTTAATAGGTATGGAGTTCATTCTCGGGTGATGAAAATGTTTTGGAACTAGATAGAGGTGGTAGTTGTAGAATAACCGTGGATGTACTAAAGTCCATTGAATTGTTCACTTTAAAATGGTTAGTATTATGTTATATGAATTGGAGCTCAATAAAATAGATAAGGGATGAGGAGAGAAAATAAAAGGAAATAAAATATTTCCAAAAACTTTGGAAATAAATGATTATGCCTTTTAATAAATCTCAACAATAACAAAAAAACCTTCACTTTCTGCCAGGCATGGCAGTGTGCACCTGTAATCCCCGCTACTTGGGAGGCCAAGGTAGGAGGATCACTTGAGCCCAAGAGTTTGAGACCAGCCTGGGCAACAAACAGTATTCTCTAAGGGTATAATATATTCACACTAGAAAAACATTTGAATGCTAGAAAAACACAGAGCACGGCAGATTCTGAGGCCAATAAATGGCATTACTTTGGGAAATATTCGCTTTATTTATACACACTTTATCCAAATTAACAACCTTTAACGTACCCAACACAATTACAAAATAGAATGAAAAATACTGGCTTTAAATTACACTAACTCTGATTTATTTTTAAGAATAGAACAGGTCATAGTATGAATAAAAGAATACTATAGATAATCTTAAAACCATTTATGTTAATCACCTTTAGGGGAACAATCTTATTATAAAAGGTAGTTTCAATTTATGGACAGATGGGTTCCAAAAGTTTATCTGTGGGATGAACACATTTCCCTTAGAAACGTGTTAAAGATGTCTAGGTTCTTCTATAAAATTACATGAAATATAGCTGAAATAGTCATTTATATACAAATGTACATATACATATATACATACAATAAAACCACACATAGTCAATAAAAATATTTTAAAGCTCTGCATACAGTATCTATTAGGCAAAACATGAAAATATTAAACCAAAGCGTTTTTTTACTTTTTAAATCTTAAATGCTGGTACTTGAGAGAAAGGGTGATAAGGATGGAAACTTGTAAAAGTTCAAAAAATTAAATCTGGAAACATATCATAAGGGCTCTTGAATATACCTAATTACACTTCAAGGTGACATCAAGGAAAAGGAAGCCACGTATTTCTCACACTGTTACACTTGGCCATAGGAGGGTCATGGGGGGTCTCATAAGTAAAATCTCATCTTTTACTCAGATTATAAAATTTCCTCAAACCAAGATACCCAGTTCTCCAGCAAATTTCTCCTGTTTGCTTGTATCCTTCCAACCCAGATCTGAGTGTCTCATCTCCCAGCCCTTGGGCATCTCAGACCAGAGGCTGGCACTAACTAGGTTCCTTTTACTCCCCCCATCTTTGGCTATGGCCTCAGAATCTCCCTCCATCCCTGTTCTAACCTCAGCCTCAAGCTCTTCAAGTTGGCAGGAAGGCCCCTTTGTCTGGAGGGAATGGAGAATCTGTATCCTCTCCTGAGCCAGGGTCATTTCCCAGAAGGTAAAAACTATAATATATGCTGGACATGGGAGAGGGTGGGAAGAGCCCCAGCCTCTAAAACATGCCTCAGACATAAGCCTTCTTCCTTAAACCCCTCAAAGCTTGAACTCTGCTAAAGAGCAGAAGATGAGAACTTAAGGGGCACAGAGGCAGAGGGAAAGCATGAAGGTGATCTACAGACCAAAGTGGTTTGACGTCACATAAAGAAGGGTAGGAAACTAAGGAGTTGTGCTTAAAGGGGCCTATTTACACAAGAATGTTCTCTGGTTGTATTCTTTTTTTTTTATTTCAGCATATTATAGGGGTAAAAATGTTCAGGTTACATGTGTTGCCTTTTTCCCCCTTCTCCCCCGGAGTCAGAGCTTCAAGCGTGTCCATCCCCCAGACAGTGCGCATCACACTCATTATGTATATACCCATTCCCTCCTCCCCTCTCCCATCTGCCCAACACTTGATAAATGTTGTTTCTATATGTCCACTTAGGTGTTGATCAGTTAATACCACTTTGCTGGTGAGTACATGTGGTGCTTATTTTTCCATTCTTGCGATACCTCACTTAGCAGAATGGGTTCCAGCTCTATCCAGGAAAATACAAGAGGTGCTATATCACCATTGTTTCTTATAGCTGAATAGTACTTCATAGTATACATGGAGTACTATAAATGTGTATAAATTTATTTGTGTATAATAATGTGTATAAATATGTAATTATTTATTTTATGTGTAAAATTGGAATTTATGGCCTTATTATAGTTACAAGGCAAACTTTTGCAACCATA
>CAUYRT010084638.1:0-10922 GCA_963574885.1 Lepilemur ruficaudatus
TAACCTTCCCCTGCAAGCGAAGGCATTGGATTGCTAGGCTTGATCTCATGAAACTATTTTAGAAAAGTCTGTCTTTTCTACTTTCTAGTCTTTTTCTAATCACCTACCTTAACTATCTATTTTTTTTTTTTTTTTTTTTGAGACAGAGTCTCACTCTGTTGCCCGGGCCAGAGTGAGTGCCGTGGCCTAGCTCACAGCAACGTCAAACTCCTGGACTCAAGCAATCCTTCTGCCTCAGCCTCCCAAGTAGCTGGGACTACAGGCATGTGCCACCATGCCTGGCTGATTTTTTCTATATAGTTTTAGTTGGCCAATTAATTTCTTTCTATAGTAGAGATGAGGTCTTGCTCTTGCTCAGGCTGGTTTCGAACTCCTGATCTTGAGCGATCCTCCCGCCTCGGCCTCCCAGAGTGCTAGGATTACAAGCGTGAGCCACCACGCCTGGCCAAACTATCAATTTTTTATCTTTTTATACGTTATTCAATTTTGAGATTAAATAAACTGTTAAACTATTTCACTTATTTTGCTTTTACAGATATGGTTAGATGGCAGTATAAATTCTGGCTTTAAAAAGATGATTAAAATATGTAAATATATTAACTGTCTTAAGGAGATACTACCTCTCTTTTCAGGTTAATATTTGAAAATACATTGTAATGGTTTTCTTATTTTTAAATCCAATTACTTTATTTTTTATTTAAAAATATTAAAGAAGTACAAGTGGTTTTATTTCATAAATGAATTGTATAATGCTGAAGTCAGGGCTTTTAGTGTGCACTGGAATAGTGTACATTGTACCTGATAGGTAAGTTTTTCTCTCTCTCTTCCCTCCTACCCTCTCCCCATCTTAGTTTCCAATGTCCTTTTATCTCTTGCTCATTGTAATGTTTTGAGATTAAAGTTATATTAATAAAAAATATGGGTATATTTAGATCTTCAAGAAGAATTTAACCAAAAGATAAAGGGAAGAACAAAACAAACTTCTAGTTTATAGTAGCTATAGTAGCTATAAAACAACGTTTGGCTTTCAGGGAAACAGACTTCTATGTCAATTGCATAATAGTAATTCTTTATTCATGAGATCTCTTTATTTCCATGGAAACACTGAGGTCATTTTAATTTTTAATTACACTAGAGTTTACAGTTCCATAGATTTTAACTCTGAAGTAGCAAGCACAGAAGCTATAGCTTTACCCCTTCCCACTTAAAAAAATACAAAGGAAGAAAACATGGTTTAAAATGATTATGAATTTCATTTAGTTACAACTTTTAGCTGTATGTTGATTATTTCTAATTTCTTCTAAACCTACCCTGCAGTTTTATATCCAGTTAATTCCTCTAATTTTGTCTATACATTTTGGTAAAAAGTATTTTCATAGGAATTAAACTACAATAGAAAATGCAGCAATGGATGCTGGTAGGGTAAGTAGTTTGTGAGATAAGTGAAATTAATGTGAAGTAACAGAGCAGAGAACTAGTTCCACCTCTTAGCTAAGTAATCTTGAGTATCACTTTACTTCTTTGGCCCTCAATTTCTTTATCAGCAACCTGAGGGAATGAGGATGAATAATCTAAGATCCCTTCTAGCTTTAGAATCTAGTGGTTCTTTGAAATGTCTTGGCTCTATTAAACCCATAATTTGTGGGAGCTATCCACATTAGCCCAGTATTAATACACTTCTCACAACATGGTCATTTGCCAACAGGGACTGATGCAGACCAATGATAAAAAGATATCACATATAACAAATTGTTCACTAAGTGAGTCTATTGCAGATTTTATAGCTAGGGAATCTTTTATTTTCTTTTTGTATAATTAAATTTCCTGATATAAAAGTTTTATAGATTCTGTTTCTATTTGATTATGGTAATTTCCAGAATGCAAGGGACAAAGGAAAAGGAATTGACATGTATTGAATATCTACTACCCATTATGTATCGTGCTTATACCTAATTATTTTTCAATCTTTATAGCAATCCTATGAATAGCAGATATTCATAAATTTTTATTCATAAATAAAATTACTGTTTCATTTTATAAACGAGAAATTGAGCCTTCAAGAGTATAATTCTGTGCCATTTGACATTTGAAGATACGACTTACAGTATCATTATCAACTTTCACTGTGAAATGAGCTTTAGCTTCTTTCCTATTTGTAGTTGCTAGTGGTCTGTATCAGTAGTTCCCTACCTGTTGAGTGAGACCTCCAAAGGGTTGTAGATTAATTGTAGAGAGATCTGAAAATCTAATATTGTCTCTAAACAAATATATAGCTTGCATATATATGACTATTTGTTCAAATGCAGTAATAAAAATATGCATTGATTTCAGTGGCATTTTGATTTAGTGACAAATTTCATGGCATTTGCCTTTTTTTGTTCAAAGAGTATCTCCAAGAAATGTTTTGATGTGTAGAAGTAACAGTTTGGGAAACCACTGATCTTAATAATTAGCTCTGGGAGATTTTTCACTTTTGGTGTTTGGTTTTTAGTTTTTGTAAGTATAGGTAGCTAGCTATTATAATATCCCTGGTCTCAGTTTGTACAATTGTACAGTAGCAGATGGTTAATAAAGTTTATTCTTGCCCTAAAATCCTAATCCAGCCCTCTTCAATTTTATTGACATTCTTGAATTCATCACATTTGCAAAAACTGTCAAGCTAGACTATAAGGAAGAAATTTATACTTTAGCAGTGCTATCAATAAATATACTGGATCATGAACATTTTTAGACCTAGAACAAATCTTAGAAATCTGAGCCAGTGTTTTTTTTATTTTTAACAGATGAGTGAATGTGACTCTGAGGGGTTAAATAATTTTACCAGAGTCATACAATTAGTGTCAGAGTTTGAGCTACTTTAATCTAGGTTGACTATAAAAGATGCAATATTATAGAAAGAAATTAATTGGCCAACTAAAAATATATAGAAAAAATAAGCTGGCCATGGTGGCACATGCCTGTAGTCCCAGCTACTCGGGAGGCTGAGGCAGGAGAATTGCCTGAGCCCAGGAGTTGGAGGTTGCTGTGAGCTAGGCTGACACCACGGCACTGTAGCCTGGGCAACAGAGTGAGACTCTGTCTCAAAAAAAAAGAAAGAAAAAAAGATGCAATGTTTTATCTAGTAAATTAAAATATTTTTATTGTATTGAGTTGGGTTTCTACCAGGAAACCGAAGATTAAACAGACAACTGCTTTGTTTGAGACATTGTTTAAAAAATGCTACTGAGTAAATCTAATAGAAAAATTAAAGTACGAAAATAATAAGATCCCATTGAGGAAACTTCAAGAAGATGGAAAAATAATTATATTTAAAACCTAGCAGTTATTTGTTTTCTTTAAACATAATTGGATCATGTGCAGTTATAAATCCTGCTTTTTTAGAACTGAATATTACATTGTATTTTTCCATTACATTAAAGGTTCTTCAAAATTATCAGTTTTAATGGATGCATAATATTGCATAATATAGGTATATCACATCTATTTATTCATTCCTCATATTGTTGGACAGTTAGATTATCTCTAATTTTTTTACACCAGATATTTTTTGTATGAAGATTTTTTTTTGCATCTCTGACTATTATGTTTTGTGGTTTAGATTCCTAGACATGGAATTGCTGTTTAAAGAGCATAAGCATTTTCCACACTGTAATACTATTATCAGATTTCTTTCTATAAATTTATATTATTGGCCAGGCATAGTGGCTCACACCTGTAATCCCAACACTTTGGAAGACTGAGGTGGGAAGATCAAGTGGGAACTCCTTGAGGCCAGGAGTTTCAGACTAGCCTGGGCAACAAAGCAAGACCCGATCTCTACAAGAAATTTTAAAAATTAGCCCAGCATGGTGGTGCCTGCCTGTAGTTCTAGCAACTTTGGAGGCTGAGTCAGGAGGATTGCTTGAGCGCAGGAGTTCATGGTTACAGTGAGTAATGTTCATAGTTACAGTAAGTTATGATTGCACCACTGCACTTCAGACTGTATGACAGAGCAAGATCCTGTCTTTAATTTTAAAAAAGTATGTTATTTTATTTTCTCTCAAAATAAAAAATGTTGATAGTATATCATTAGAATTAAATATGATAATTTAAAAACTTTTCTAATTTGAAATATTTTACTTTTATTAAAATTAACATTTTTTATTAGTAAGATGTTTTTCATTTTTTTCTCTTGTATGAATTATCAATTTATACACTAGTTCATTAATCTGCTTTTTTTTAAAAAGTCAATTTCTGCAGCCTTTGTGGGTTTTTTTTTTAAACATTTCTGTGAGATCTGTTTTGTTTCTTTGTATCACTTGAATAACAAATGTTCTGGTTGTAAAATATTTAAACCATATAGAAATATGCATAGCAAATGGCTCCCTCATCCACACCCTTCTTTATAGATAACCACCGTCAACAGTATTTTAGAGTGTATTTTTCCTGTCTTTATTCATTTATACGTATCTCTGAAATCTTTTATAAATATCTATGTGTACACAGTTGACCCTTGAACAACATAGTTTGAACTGCACGGGTCCACTTATACGCAGGCAGATTTTTTCAGTATGTACAGTCGGCCCTCTGTATCTGTGGGTTCCGCATCTGCAACCTAACACCCATCAAAAATAGGGTATTCACTCATGTCTATAATCCTAGCACTCTGGGAGGCCAAGGCAGGGGGACTGCTTGAGCTCCAGAATTTGAGACCAGCCTGAGCAAGACCAAGACCCCATCTCTACTAAAAAAATAGAAAAATTAGTCGGGCATGGTGGTGCACCCCTGTAGTCCCAGTTACTCAGGAGGCTGAGGCAGGAAGATCACTTGAGCCCAGGAGTTTGAAGATGCAGTGAGCTGTGATGACACCACTGTGCTCTGGCCTGTGCAACCATAACAAGCAAGACTCTGTCTCAAAGGAAAAAAAAAACCCAAACCAAAAAAACAGTATTCGCAGGTACAACACCCACATATGACTTTTTGTTTCTGTGGGCCAGACTAGGGCCCTTGAGTATGCGCAGATTTTGGTTGGGGCATGGGGGATCTGGGAGCCAGTCTCTTCCCCAGGATACCAAGAGATTACTTTATGTGAATCATATAATACCTACTATTTACCATCTTAGTTTCTTCACTTAGTATGTCATGGAGAGCTTTCTTTTTTTCCCTCAACAATGTAAGAAGTTCTTTTCCCCATTATATGCATAACACATGGTTATTATAAAAAATTTGATCAAGACATAAAAGATGTTTTTAAAACAATAAAATTCACCTAAATCTCGCCAGAGATAATCACCACTAATATTTTGGCAATCTGTCTTTAATGAATCTCCTAATATATTTTATGTAATTGGTGTTTATTCTGACAGCAACAGCAATTTGATTCTGACACTAAGCACCCAGAAACAGCACAGACCACAGAAATTAAAGGGCATGGTCCCCAACAAGACTGCCCCCACTTCAGACACCAGTCAAAAATAGGGACCCCAGGCCACCTGCATTTTCAAGCGACTACAAATCTGGGAGGTTCCCACATCTCTTTAGCTTTGATAATTCGCTAGAACAACTCACAGAACTCAGCAAAGTGCTATATTTACAGTTTCATTAGAAAGGATATAAATCACAAAGAGGCAAATGAAGAGACATATAGGACGAGATCTATGAGGGTCCCAAATGCAGAACTTCTGTGCCCTCTCCTCATGGAATCAGGGCACATCATCTTCCTGTCATATCAATATATTCACCAACCAGGAAGTTCCAGTGAGTTTCATGTCTAGAGTTTTTGTTTGGTTTTTATTATATAGGCATGATTGATTGAATTATTAATGCATGTTTGAACTCCTTCTCCAGCCTCACTCCGTTTCCTGGAGGTCAGGAGTTTGGGCTGATATCATGTGGCTCAAAGCCCCAACCCTCTTATCATGTTTGTTCTTACTACTGTGACCTGCCCCCATCCTGAAGCTATCTAGAGGCTCACTATGCATCATCTTTTTGCAAAATCTCAGGTATAATTCAAGGGGCTAGTGAATAACAAAGACACTCATATTACTTGGGAAATTCCAAAAATTTAGATTCACTCTCAGGAACCAGCAAGAAAGGAAAGTCAAATTCTTTATTATGCTTCAGTATAATATATAGTTTTGTTGCTTTATTTTAATTGTGGATGCCTATTTTGGTCTCAGAGTTCTTACCATGTCACTATACTAGGTCCCTCTCATTTTTTTTCAAGGCTCTTGTGCAGATAGCAAAATATTTTATATGTCAAATGTATTAATCCTCTCTATGATAGTTATTTTTTTCCTGTTTGTAGTTTGCCTTTTAATTTTGATAACTTCTATGCTTAGATAGTTCTTCTCCTTTAAATATTTATCTAAAAATTTTTATAGCTTTCTTTATGTCTTTTTCCCCTATATATTGAAATTAGTTTGGTGCAGAGGGTAAGTAAAGTTTAAATAGATTTTTTTTTCAAGTAACCAATAGAATGAATTTTTTGTTTTTTAGATTCATGCTTGCAAGGAGTAGGTAGGTTGTAAGGAATGGGGGATTTGGTGTGTTATAAGGGAGGTATTTTATCCCCATTTTTTAGGATGAAGACTCTGAAGTTGAAAAAGGTAAAATAATTTTCCCCAGGTCCTCTGGAAAGGGCAGAATTGTCTATGACTCCAAAGTCTA
Source organism: Lepilemur ruficaudatus (assembly GCA_963574885.1). Classification (NCBI taxonomy): domain Eukaryota; kingdom Metazoa; phylum Chordata; class Mammalia; order Primates; family Lepilemuridae; genus Lepilemur; species Lepilemur ruficaudatus. The sequence continues at coordinate 6,649 of CAUYRT010084638.1, forward strand.
AAAAAGACACTTAATAAACAGCCAATATTGGAATTACATGTAAATACTGAATGACTTAGAAAGTACCTAAGATTATGATATAATTTGTTCTGATAGGAAAATTGAAAATTAAGTGGAACATAGAAGAAAATCTAGTTATGACACTAGACAATAACATTAAAGTGAAATCTGGATCCCCAAACAAAAGGTAAGTTTTCTTTGTCTTGATCAATTTAAATTAAGTCTCTATTTGTTACTGAATCATAAAAAATGTTCACCAAATTTAGGGGTACATGTAGGGTGGTCCAACTTGTAGGTTTTGTGGTTCGCAGAAAATTCACTTCAGGAAATTGAAAGAGGCATATCAAAGAGATAGCTATATTCCAGAGTGCTAAAATTCAGATACCGCTGTGTAATAAAGAACTGTTCAGAGACATGTAATGCATTAAGGTAGAGGAATAAAAGACGTGGTTTCGACTGGGTGAGGTAGTGCAGTGGGTCACATCTATAATCCTAGCACTCGGGGAGGCTGAGGTGGAAAAATCACTTGAGGTCAGTAGTGTGAAACCAACCTGAGCAAGAGCAAGGCCCTATCTATACTAAAAATAGAAAAATTTAGCCAGGCATGGTGGGGAGGCTAAGGCAGGAGGATCGCCTGAGCCCAGGAGTTGGAGGTTGCTATAAACTGTGATGATGCCATGGTACTCTAGCCTAGGCCACAGAGCGAGATTCTGTCTCAAAAAAAAGAAAAAAGAAGCCCCAAAAAATAGAAGCCCCAAATTGAAGGTCACAAGGGAAGATGTTGGTTATTGATCATGTGGCTTCACATAGGCAAATCCATGTATTGTGCTTTAGAGTAAGCAGCATGGATTCTCTTGTTTGAATGATGTTAATGATGGTGAATGAATTTTAGAAGAAACTCTGAGAAAGCTAATTGTCAATAAAAATTTCATTGTAATAATATCTTTTCCTTTTTTTCCTCCTCTCAACTCTCAATGCCAGGGCACTTTGAGAAACATTTATACTTAAAACACTAGAATATTAAAGTGAAAAGAAGGAACAAAATAATTCTGGTCACAGTAGATGAATGAAATAATTAAAATTTCACAGATATATAGCAAGTGAATAAGATAGCACTTGTGAAATACTGCATTAGCAATATTAGTAGCGAAAATGAATTGAACCTATAAAAAGATGAAATTGAGAAATTGAATCAACTCTTAAGTGGCATGCAAGAGAAACCTGTGTTAATACTGATCCAGTGTTTTTACTACTGTACTAATAGTTAAAACAGTAGCTATTCTTGTATTCTCCAGGGCTGAGAATCCTATAAAACTAGCAAAGCAGTTTATCAGTTGTGCCATGAAATTGTTATAGAAACTGCAAAGGGGTTTCAGCCTAGGTCCAATTGCTCATCCCATAAAGAGCCAATGATTGAGACAATGAAGACTGCCAAGGACGAAAGAAATTATTTTAATACAAAAGACATCTTTCTGGGAAAAGGGGAGAAGCAGCCTCAAATCTGTCTCTGTGACTAAGGGAGATCATGGGCTTTTTATGGAGAGGTGATATGCCTTGGGGCAGGTTGACAGGAGAGTGAGTCTTCGCATTAGGAAGTCTACCCTGGGGTCTTCAGTATCTTAACTCCTTTGTCTTGAAGAAAATCCACCATTCTGGAAAACAACTCAAAAGGCGGAATAGTTAATTAAGGGAGAGGATTATAAAAAACATAGGTTTCAATGAAATTTGTTCTTGGAGTCAGTTACAAAAGCATTAGAAGCAGGCTGGGTGCGGTGGCTCACGCCTGTAATCCTAGCACTCTGGGAGGCCAAGGCGGGTGGATCGCTCAAGGTCAGGAGTTCAAAACCAGCCTGAGCAAGGGCGAGACCCCGTCTCTACTAAAAATAGAAAGAAATTAATTGGCCAACTAAAAATACATAGAAAAAATTAGCCGGGCATGGTGGCACATGCCTGTAGTCCCAGCTACTTGGGAGGCTGAGGCAGAAGGATTGCTTAAGCCCAGGAGTTTGAGGTTGCTGTGAGCTAGGCTGATGCCACAGCACTCTATCCCGGGCAACAGAGTGAGACTCTGTCTCAAAAAAAAAAAAAAAAAAGCATTGGAAGCACGGTTTGCAGAAAAATCCATTTTATATACTATATTGTATTTGAGCTTTATATTTTCTTCATAAGATAAGTAGGATTTGTCATGCACTTTATTTCAAAGTATATTTACATCTTAACTTTTTTTTTCACAAAATTTCTGTGATAGAGCCAAATTCCTATTTTACTGCTGAAGACACTGACTTATAGGGAATAAGTGACATGTTTATTAGTATTACATGTGTAATAATTTGGAGTTGAAATTATATAGACAGATTAACTTGCAGGTAGTCTTCTGATGCTTAGCTAATAATTTTTATATGTGAGATTATCTAGGCCATAACCATTAAAGCTTAGAATTCTTAAATTTTCTTGTTTGCCCTAGCTTTTCAATAATTCTGCTCACAATAAAGGACTTAAACCATTTATTTTAAAGAGAAAATGAATAGAAATGCACCGAATCACTTGTTATGAAAAAAGAATTCTCTTTACTTCTGAAATATTGCATGGACTTTGTGCATTGATATAAAATTAAATGCACAATGAATGACAATATGTTTAATGATTTATTTTTTCAGAAATGTACATGGAACCTATAATACAAATGTTAGTGTTTCAAAAGTCATTTAAAGAAAATCACCTAATGACTTGCTACAAAGCAGTATACACTTTCTTTTTAACTTGCCTTCCCTTCCCCAAGTTAAGCAGCATTTCAACTATTAGCAATGCTGGAAGCACTCTCGGAGGCCAGGGCAGGAGGATTGCTTGAATCCAGGAGTTTGAGACCAGCCTGGGCAACACAGCAAGACTCTGTCTCTACCAATAAAAAAAAGCAAAAAGAAAAAATAAAACTGTGGAAACCTTTAGAAAAATGTTTTGATAGAGGCATAAAAGACTTCATAGTTTTTAGTCTCTGGAGATACTGATGTTATAAAGAGAATCCAGCAAACCAAATTCCAACATCATTATGGTGGATCTAGGGTAGCATGGCAGACTATAAATTGTCTCCCTCAATCCATTTTTCTATAGTAGTAGCTTGGCACATGAATTCTAGTCAGAAATAATATTTTCCAGTATACTTTCCAGCTGAATGTAGCCATTGACTAAGCTCCTTCCCATTGGATGTAAGAAGAAATGATAGGCAACTTCCCTATCACTTGCTAAAAAGGAAATTGCCCTACTCTTTCTCCCTTCCTGTGAACTGGTTGACAAGAACAACATCATAGGGGACAGAAGAGCAATGAGAAGGAAGGGATTGAGGTCTCTGAATCTTATTGTGAAGCAGAGTTGTCCTACCACCTGATCAGCTTATCTATCTTTAGATTGTTATAAGAAAAGAAATAAGACTGGGCTCAGTGGCTCTTGCATATAATCCTACCATTTTGGGAAGCCGAGGTAGGAGTTCACTTGAGCCCAGGAGTTTGAGACTAGCCTGAGAAAAATAGTGAGACTCTATCACTACAAAAAATAGAAAAATTAGCCAGGCATAGTGGTGCATGCACTTCTAGTCCCAGCTACTTGGGAGGCTGAGGCAGGAGGATCGCTTGAGCCCAGGAGTTTGAGGTTGCTGTGACCTATGATGATGCTGCTGCACTCTAGCCTGGGCAACAGAGCAAGACCCTTTCAAACAAACATTCATTCATTCATTCTATCTTATGTAATCGACTGTATTTTGGGGTATCTATGTTACATTAACTTAACTCCCCCCTTGACTTATTTAGGTGGTTAGAAGCAGGACTGGAGAGACAGAAAGGTAATAGGATTCCTGAGGCATAGACTAGGAAGTTGGCAAGGCTGATGATGACCAAGACATCACTTTAAAGCAAAATCTGCAAAAGGTGGATCTGGAACCTAAATGCGAAAGGAAGTTGCTCTTTTCATTATCCATATGCTGACTCGGTCAGTTAGTTAATGATCACTTGGGTATCTGGAACTTGTAATTCATTCTATAACTTCTATTATTATTATTATTATTATTTTTTTTTTTGAGACAGAGTCTCACTCTGCTGCCCAGGCTAGAGTGAGTGCCGTGGCGTCAGCCTAGCTCACAGCAACCTCAAACTCCTGGGCTCAAGCGATTCTTCTGCCTCAGTCTCCCGGGTAGCTGGGACTACAGGCATGTGCCACCATGCCCGGCTAATTTTTTCTATATATTTTTAGTTGGCCAATTAATTTGTTTCTATTTTTAGTAGAGA